>SJYX01015681.1:649328-666844 GCA_006410675.1 Oreotragus oreotragus
GTTTCCTTTGTTGTGCAGAAGCTTTTAATTTTAATTAGATCCCATTTGTTTATATTTGCTTTTATTTCCAGTATTCTGGGAGGTGCATCATAGAGGATCCTGCTGTGATTTGTGTCAGAGAGTGTTTTGCCTATGTTCTCCTCTAGGAGTTTAATAGTTTCTGGTTTTACATTTAGATCTTTAATCCATTTTGAGTTTATTTTTTTGTGAATGGTGTTAGAAAGTGTTCTAGTTTCATTCTTTTACAAGTGGTTGACCAATTTTCCCAGCACCACTTGTTAAAGAGATTGTCTTTAATCCATTGTATATTCTTGCCTCCTTTGTCAAAGATAAGTTGTCCATAGGTGTGTGGATTTATCTCTGGGCTTTCTATTTAGTTCCATTGATCTATACTTCTGTCTTTGTGCCAGTACCATACTGTCTTGATGACTGTGGCTTTGTAGTAGAGCCTGAAGTCAGGCAGGTTGATTTCTCCAGTTCCATTCTTCTTTCTCAAGATTGCTTTGGCTATTTGAGTTTTTTTGTATTTCCATACAAATTGTGAAATTATTTGCTCTAGCTCTGTGAAAAATACTGCTTGTAGCTTGACAGGGATTGCATTGAATCTGTAGATTGCTTTCAGTATTATACTCATTTTCACTATATTGATTCTTCCAATCCACGAATGTGGTATATTTCTCCATCTATTAGTGTCCTCTTTGATTTCTTTCATCAGTGTTTTATAGTTTTCTATATATAGGTCTTTAGTTTCTTTAGGTAGATATATTCCTAAATAGTTTATTCTTTTTGTTGCAATGGTGAATGGAATTTTTTCCTTAATTTCTTTTTCTTCTTTCTCATTATTAGTGTATAGGAATGCAAGGGATTTCTGTGTGTTGATTTTAGACTCTTGAGAGTCCTTTGCACTACAAGGAGTTCAAACTAATCAATCCTAAATGAAATAAATATTCCCTGAATATTCACTCAAAGGACTGATGCTGAAGCTGAAGCTCAAATACTTAGGCCACCTGAGGCGAAGAGCTAACTCATTGAAAAAAACCCTGATGCTGGGAAAGATTGAAGGGAAGAGGAGAAGTGGGTGACAGAGAATAAAATGATCATATAGCATCACAATCTCAAAGGGCATAAGTTTGAGCAAACTCTTGGAGATAGTGGGGGACAGAGGAGACTGGTGTGCCTCTCCATGGGGTTATAAAGAGTTGGACTGAACAACAACAAAGTACTTAAAACCTACACCAGGTATTCATTTTTTGATGGGAACATTTGGAAATGATTGCTAACATCATAAAGGTGTCTTCATACCATTGTAATCAAAACTGAAATTGTATCCTGACTAGGTATGGTATGAGCTTTGTTTTTACTGACACAAGACAAGATAAAGATCCAGGAAATTAATAAGAAATTGTGCATGTCATTCTGAAATATTCTACAAATATTATTTTCAAAATGATTACTTTATTCCCTTTCAAATATATATAGAAAAAGTAATAGTTACTAAGTAAGAATACTTCAGAATATTATAATTAAGCATTAATCACTTAATTTCAGTTGTTTAATCCATTTAAATTTCTAGACTTCTTGGAAGCAGGGTGAGTTATGTTCACCTCCAGTATATTTCCAGGCTTACTATCTAGTAATCATTCAATAAATGTTTAAGAAATCTTTTTAAAGGAGTAGTTATATACGGTAGTTCTTCTTTTGTACAGAAAAAGTCATGCTATCTCCAAAGGCAACAAATAGTCTCTCACAAATCTTCAAATATATCCAAAATTATTGCATAGTTTCCTAACTCTATGAAATGTAGTAACATAGAAGCAATGTAGGGAAAGAGCAAATTAGTCAAGATGGCATGGTCAGGCTCTCTCATCCCAGGGCATCTTGCTTTTGTCCCACGTTTTATAAATCATAATTATATAACAGCTGAGATCACTTACAGCTCTGCACATGTTACCGGGTACTTACTTAGAAGTAGACTACTTGTGATATGCTGCTACTGCTGCTGCTGCTAAGTCGCTTCAGTTGTGTTCAACTCTGTGCAACCCCATAGACAGTAGCCCACCAGGCTCCCCCATCCCTAGGATTCTCCAGGCAAGAATATAAGTTCCAACTAAAAAGCAGTGGCATTACTGCCACATCACAGTTTGGGTCAATAAAGAGGGGAGAATACAGTGTGTATGCGGCTATGGCTGCTGCACCAGCAAGGAGAGAATAAGGAGTCTGCAGTTCCTATGGTTCCTTGCATTTTCTTCTAGCCTCTTAGCTTGCCCCTTGCCTGCCATGGGTTCAGTGAACAATGAGTGCAGTGAACAGCAAGACATTGCTGTTCATGGCCTCATTCATGAACAGGATCAGTGATACTAGCAGTTACAGTATGATGTCTATTTTAGTAAAATATTTGTGCTTATGCACTCCATAACTTCCATCGTTATGACTGATTTTTTTAAAGAACATTTATCTTGTTTTATTCTATGATGTTAAAGGTCTGTGTTTATTCATATTTTGAGCTTGTGACATGCTTATATTGAAATTTTAAGGTGCTATTATCCTGATTGTACCATATTTCTATATTATGTGTTTAGGTGGCAATTTTTTTTAGAAAAATTAAAAATTTTAAGAAATAGCATATGGAAAATGAATTTTCTAGGTGACAAGAATAAAATGGGCTGTTCTTAGTTTCTTTTGTTTTAATTATTGTTATTGTTTTGTCTCTAAGTATTGTCTAACTCTTTTTGCTATGAGGGTGTCACCACCCTTATGGCAGAAAGTGAAGAGGAACTAAAAAGCCTCTTGATGAAAGTGAAAAAGGAGAGGGAAAAAGTTGGCTTAAACTCAACATTCAGAAAATGAAGATCATGGCATCTGGTCCCATCGCTTCATGGGAAATAGATGGGGAAACAGTGGAAACAGTGTCNCTCAGATATGCAGATGACACCACCTTTATGGCAGAAAGCGAAGAGGAACTAAAAAGCCTCTTGATGAGAGTGAAAGAGGAGAGTGAAAAAGTTGGCCTAAAGCTCAACATTCAGAAAATGAAGATAATGGCATCTGGTCCCATCACTTCATGGGAAATAGATGGGGAAACAGTGGAAACAGTGTCAGACTTTATTTTTGGGGGCTCCAAAATCACTGCAGATGGTGATTGCAGCCATGAAATTAAAAGACACTTACTCCTTGAAAGAAAAGTTATGGCCAACCTAGATAGTATATTCAAAAGCAGAGACATTACTTTGCTGACTAAGGTCCATCTAGTCAAGGCTATGGTTTTTCCAGTGGTCATGTATGGATGTGAGAATTGGACTGTGAAGAAGGCTGAGCACCAAAGAATTGATGCTTTTGGACTGTGGTGTTGGAGAAGACTCTTAAGAGTCCCTTGGACTGCAAGGAGATCCAACCAGTCCATTCTGAAGATCATCCTTGGGATTTCTTTGGAAGGAATGATGCTAAAGCTGCAACTCCAAAGGAGTTGAGGTTCAGATATGTTTAGTAACTTGCTCAGAGTGAAAGGCACCTCGAGCTGAGCCCAGGACCACCTTATAGCTGCTTTTCCCACTAAGCCAGGCTGCCCCAGCTCAAGAGGCAAAACCTAGTGTTTCTCCTTGCCAGACAGTTCTGACTGCTATTTACTTTCTAATCTATTTCATATTATGATAATGTTTTCCTGGAATTGGATGATATAGTACTAGGAATTGAAGATGTTTATTCACTACAAAGATTACATATGTAGACTTCCTGTCATAATCAAGGGAAGTTGCTCACATCATTTATGATTTCCAGTCTTCTCTGTATATGATAATGCTTATTTTAGGAAATCTGTTTTTACTAAGCCTTTTGATTCTCAAAAGGAAAATAAGCAGAGGTGGGACAATGATATACCCTTTTGATATTTATTGAGTCTGAGTCTATATAAAATTAGTTTACTAGGAAGCCTTGCATATGATGAATGGTATAGTATTTAAATGATGCTGTGGATGTTCTCCCTTGTAATAAAGCAAATTACTCAAACAAAATTGTTTTGTTTCATTTCTTCATGCAAAATTCATGTTTGAATTTCATCTAGGTCTTAAAATTTTAAATTCCCATAACAAGTTTTATGCATGATTATGTTTTATATACTACTACATTATGCTTTAGAAACTGATTGTACAATATAATGAATTCAGAATATTAACTACAGTTTCCATAAAATAAATAGGGTAATGTTGATCAGGGTGAGATGGAGGGCTAAAACCAACTCTTCCCCTCTCCTCAGGATGTCAATTACATGTTCACTAAAACCCAGTTCTCTGAAGTCCTTCATCTAGTACCTTCAATATGGAGGAATACAGCCAAGACCCAAAGTTCATCTAAAATGCCTCAGATAAATTAATTTCTTAAAGACTTGCACTTCATTCTTAGGCAAACCTTTCTGACCCTCTGTCAGAAATGAGAACCCAATTTTTTATGCTTTTTTAGGCAGAATTTTTAGAAACGTCATCTAACTTCTAGATCCAAAGCAGACTAAATATCAAATTAAAATGATGGGGGTAAAGAAGATTCTTAGAAACT
Organism: Oreotragus oreotragus; assembly: GCA_006410675.1. Classification (NCBI taxonomy): domain Eukaryota; kingdom Metazoa; phylum Chordata; class Mammalia; order Artiodactyla; family Bovidae; genus Oreotragus; species Oreotragus oreotragus. The sequence continues at coordinate 653,874 of SJYX01015681.1, forward strand.
GTCTCCCTGAGAAAAGCAGGAAGTGTCTGTTGACAGCCTAATAACAGTGGAAGAGAAGAAGACTGCCAAAGTGGACACAGGAATTCAGAAAACATGGCAGTCTGGGTGCAATGTATTTTAGGGAAGTATGGCCCTATATACCTCAGGACCTTATCCTGTGTGTGTGTGCTCTCAACTCTTTGAGACCCTATGGACTGGGCCTGCCACGTTCCTCTGTCCATGGAATTTTCCAGGCAAGAATACTGGAGTGGGTTGCCATTTCCTACTCCAGGGGTTCTTCTCAACCCAGGGCTTGAACCTGAGTCTCTTGCATCTCCTGCATTGTCAGGTGGATTCTTTATACTGTGCTATCTGGGAAGCCCCAAGACCTTAAAATACTATGTGCAAAATGTAATCAGTGTTCATCATGACTCAGACATACCAAGAAATGGTTAAATTATTCTTTGTTTCTGCTTCAGAGAGTAGCAGTGTACAGTATATTTTGGCAAGCTTTCCATCAGAAAGATTAAAATGTTACAAACCTGAAAGAGCTGTGTCAATCATTTGGAAAAAAATTGGCTCACTTGGAATATCACGTTCCCTAACAAATGAAATAAATGAGCATCTTATTATATATTATAATTGAATCCTCTTTGATTTGTTTAAAGAAAACTACATAAACCGTGTTGATATCATATAACCTTAGATTCCTCAAGACCCTACTGTCCTATGGGTATAAAGGAAGTTAAATGATGCACAATAACACCAAAGTTTCTATTTACAGCACCAATTCCCATTACTGTAAGACAGCACATGCTATTCGAAGTTGGCCTTTCATGTTCCTCTCTGTGCCGAGTCCCCCTGCCCTTCTTGCTGGTGAGGAGCAGGCAGCTGCCCAGGGCTGTCACAGCCCCAAGCCTCTGGGCACACCAGACAGCTTCTGGACCCCCTGTGATCTTGCATGCTGGTGTACATTGTACCGTTGTGTTGAAATCTGTCACCCAGCTCAGAAGCATCCCTGCTTGTGCTCCAAGTCCTACCAAATGACTTAAGAAAACTGCTCTTTCAGCTTGAATTATTCCTTCTCTCTTTTGAGCCCTGGCTGGGGAACAGGCACCATTTTTAATTCACTTTCCCCTCTCTTCTCTAGCACAGTATCTACCCTAAACCTCCTCGAATGCTTCTCCCCAGCACTCATAGTAATGATCACAGGTTCCTAGGACTGCCAGCTGATGGGTTTGACAGACACACTGTGGAAGCTGGCTTCGGGATTCTGTTTGAAATTTTTTAATTCTGTTTTTTTAAAGGGTGTTAAATGAAACAATATTTTTTTAAAACCATAAAAACTTTCCCTGAAGCCAAATCTTATTTAGAAATTCTGTTCCCATCCCTGTTTTCCCCTTTTCCTGGGAGCTGCCGTATTTGTTCAAGCCACATAGTAGCCTCCTCAGGCTGAGGGCTATGCTTTGGTAAAATCTGACCTCCTCCCCCATTGTTATTTCATTCGCCAGTTGGATTCTCAATTCATTCTTCCCTGTTTGACTATTCATCACTTCATGGAAAATATAGTTACATTTTTTAAAAGAGCACGCCCTTGGGCTCCAACCTTTCCCACCATTGCTGGCAGTCCACATTTTATCTCCACCCAACAGGACTCCAGACTAATTCAGGAGTGCATGCAACTCAGGAATGCAGAACTTGGACATGATTTGGTGACGGGAACTCACTCCCCATGTGCTCACTGGGCATGGAAATACTGACTCTATATTTGGAGAATCCATCCTATGCAGGAATCTCTCTCTAAAAACCCTCATGTTGAGTTCTTTTGTATCAGGACTTGATGAAGACAGCCAGACAGATTAATTGGCAGTAACAAAACTTGCATCATGACATAAACTCTAGATAGTTTTCTAAGTAACTTTTGCATAATTATTTATACTGATTAGAGATACAGTTGAACTAGTATAAAATGAGTCCATTGTCAACTCTTTTGAAACTCCTCATGATGTGTAATATGTAAAAGGAGAAGTATGTATTAATAAAAATATCCTAATTCTATCTGGATCCTCCTTATAGTCTGACAGACCCACGTTTGATCTCCTGGAGAGCATGTATTAATCATAACCATGTAACTCAGAACTTAAATGTTTGAGTAACTTTCAGTCTCTTTGTTGGTTATTTTGAGAAATGCTTTTTCAAGATATGCTCATTTTACTATTATATTGTCTTATTGATCTGTGCATGTGGGCTCAATTGCTCAGCTGTGTCTGACTCTTGGCCACCGCGTGGGCTGCAGCCTGCTAGGCTCCTCTGTCCATGGAATTTTCCAGGCAAGAATACTGTTATGGGTTGCCATTTCCGCCTCCAATGGATCGTCTTGACCCAGGGATCAAACCTGCTTCTCCTGCATCTCCTGCATTGCCAGGCAGATTCTTTAATTTTAAAAGTATTTAAAAAATTTTTAATTATGAAAGTATAATAATAATTTACAGGAGACTTGGAAAATACAGAAAGAAGTTACATATAGTTCCCCTATATATTACAATTATTTTTTAAGTAGATAAATTAAGATTTTTTTAGGTGGAGTTTCAATAACAAACTCTCAAAAATTAATAGAATGGATATATATAGAAAAGTAGAAGGATGAAAAACACCATGAACCAATTCAACGTAATTAAGATTTATGCTTTGGTAAAATCTGACCATATGTGACAATTTTCACACAACAGTAGGATACAAATTCTATTCAAGTACGCATAGACTGTAAACTAGGAGAAACTAGATCATATTCAGGGACATAAAACAAGGTGCAAAACTTTCATGGTCTAAAGGTATTGAAATCATACAGAGTCTGTTCTCTTAGCTCTGTGGAATTAAGTTAGAAATCCATATAAAAAGATATTTGAAAATAACCCACATATTTTCAAGTGCAATGTGACATTTACCAAGAGAGATTTTTCATTTGGCCATTGAAAGGCTCAACAAAGACTTAAAAAGCACAGAAGGTAACTGCAGAGAAGAAAGCATTTAAATAATAAATTAATATCAAAGATACTATAAAAGCCCCATGTATTTGGAAATTGAATGTCCACTTTTAAAGGATGGGTGTATCTAAGAAACCATAACAAGGGAAATTAGAGAATATTTTTAATAGAATAAAAATGAAAAGAGAATTTATCAGAATTTTTTGCATGCAATTGAAGCTATTCAATGCAACTAAATGCAGTGTGAAATCTTGAGTAAGGTACTTTAGTTAATAATAACTATCACATGTTAATTTTCTGTTTTTTTTTTCTTACAACATAGTATTTTTTTATATGCTCAGAATTGGTTTAGCAGTTTCAAGCCTCATTCAAAAATTTTAAACATCATTAAGATAATAAACTTTCTAGGCTTTAAGCAGTAATACTGGATGCCAAAATACACGGAAATACATCAAATTTTTGAGTGATATAAATTAAAAATCTAGCATTCTTCTAAGTCAGACAGGTAGACTCAAAATGTTATAAATTTTTTAGCTAGGCAAAAATTTGTAAGTTTTCTAAAATATGTATATTATGTCATACATACTACTTATATATACGTATACATAAGCTTTTCTGCTATACTTGATAAAGGCTTCAGAAAGAACAACAAAAAAGAGAGAAACTGGAAAACATAACTAAATTAAATGCGAGCACTGAATGTAAAAAAGAAAAAGTGACACAAGCTAGATAAAAGTTAAAGATCCTCATATGGTCTACTCGTTTTTATGGCAGGTGGATTCTTGACCCCTGAGTCACCTGGGAAACCTCTCTTATTGATCTGTAGCGGGGACATTATATATGAACTTTTTGTTGGCTAGATGTGGTATAAATATCTCCTTCCATCCTTGTATTTTCACTCTCTCAGTGATATCTCTGATGAACAGAAGAAGTTCTAAGTTTTGACCTAGTCCACTTTGTCAATCTTGTTTTCCTTATGAGTGACCAACCATCCCAGTTTGGCTGGAACTAAGGGGTTTGCCAGGACATGGGATGTCAATGCTAACACAGGAAAAATCCAAGACAAGCCAGAATGCTTGGTTACCCTAGGCTGGGTGGTTCATATTGTTTTGAGATGGGGAGGATCCTGTCAGGTCACAATTGTATTTTCCAATGTTACCTTCCAGAAAGTTTATTATTTTATCTTTCACATTTAAGTCAATCATCAATCTAGAATTGACTTTTTGTGTGTGGTATAAGGCAGAGGTCAACCTTCCTTTAATCCCCTATGGATACATACCAATCAACCCAGCATTATTTATGGAAAAAACCCACTTTTTCCATTGTTTTGTGGTGATACCTTTGTTGTAAGTCACGTGACATAAATCAGTTGTGTGGCTTTGTTTCTGGACACCTTATTGTGTTCTTTTTCTCTATTTATGTCTCTGTGATATTTTTAATAGTAATATCATGGTATTTGATAGCATAAAGTCCTCTGACTGTCTTCTTTTTCATTAAGATTGGCTTGGCTGTTCTTGATCCTTTGCATTTTCATATAAATTTAAGCACCAGACCATTGACCTCCTGAAAAAAATATGTCAGGATTTTGACTGAGGTTACATCAGGTCTCTCAATAACTTTGAGAGACATCTTCATAAACCTCAACATTTCAGTTAGTGAAAATATTATATACCAATATATATTTAGGTCTTTTATTTCTCTCATCAATGCTTGGTAACTTTTCATGAATAACCTTTTAAACAAACACATTTGGGGCCCCCATTCCAAGCCTAACAAATTAAAATCTCTAGGAATGAGTTGTTGTTATGAGCTTGGTACATATTCTCCAGACTTGATTCATGAAATGCATATACATGGGTATCTATTCCCGTGAGACTGAAGTGCAATTACCTTAGTGCTCCTAACTCACAGTTGGTGCTGACTGCAATGCCTGTTGTCCCGCTTCCCTCAATACAGTATGACCAATTCCTGGGGCCTCTGTTCTCATGGTCTCTTCTGACACTCGATCTCTGGATCTCACTTTTATCCCACTGTTACTGTCTCTTCTTCTCTTCTTCACAATTTGAACAATTCATGGACCCCCATGGGGGAACTGAACCCCTTTGCCTACTCGCTTTCTTTATCATGTATTTTGAATAGCTTCACTCTGTACCCTCTGCATATCTCTGACCCACCTTTGCACGTCCAAAGATACGCTTACAAGCTCTTATAGAACAAAAGCCATCTATTCTGTGTCTCACATTTTAGCAACAAAGAGTAGTGAGGATTTAAAGTTTCTATTTTTCTTTTACCACAACTGCTTCCGTAAGTCTGTCTAAGTAGAAGGGACTAACTGGAGGTAATTATTTCCCTATATGTAAAAATTATTTTAGAATTATCCCAACTTTCAGAGGTAAAGGCTTCTTATATACATGTTTACACAACATATACATATAGATCAATGTATTTACATCAGTGCATATATGCATATATATGTATATGTGTGTATGTATATACACACACATTTAAATATGTTTTTAAACTAGTCTTCATATTGAATTCAGTTACAGTCATTTTAAAAGTGATTCTCCTATGACTCTCAGGTATACAATCATGTTATTGGCCCACCATAATAATTGGGTATATAGAAAAAACTATATACCCTTAGAAAAGTGATGAGCTCTTTCTAACTTAAAGCTGCATGCCTTGCACTTTTATTTAATTTAATAAAATGACTGAAAAAGATCCCCACTTGGCTGCTTCTTTAATGGGTCTAGATATTCATAGTTATTGACTGCAAAGCAGTCCTAATTTTTTCTGAGTTTATACCATTTTTTTGAGGAAAGAGAAAAAAAGACATTTTCATGTAGAAAAAAATAAGAAGTGGGGGCTATAAACTTTTTATGTTTTTATAATGGTTCTTCCCCTGGAGAAGGGGATGGCTACCCATTCCAGTGTTCTAACTTGCAGAATTCCATGGACTGTATGGTGTTGCAAAATCAGACACTACTGAGTGACTTTCACTTTCACTTACATTGGTTCTTCCACAAAAAGATTGCTTACCACAGGCTTAGAATTCAGGGATTGATTATACCCATTTAGAGGCATTTTAAAAAATGTACTCAACAAAATTCTTAAGAATGTTTCCCCTTAATCCTTAGGAAACCCCACAAATTGAACAGATACTTCTGGACCTTAAGACTCTTCATCAATGTTGATCTACAGCAGATCATCGCTTTTGGAGAAGATAAGTTTTGGTCCCAAAATGGGCTACCACAAAAGCAAGACTTGTGAAACAAACTACTCTAAATAAACATATTTTTAGCTAAGTTATATATTAGCAATCTTAACCTGCTGTGTACAGCTTGTACTCTCAGATTTTCCTTCTAGGATAATTAAATGTCTTTGCACTCCAGATAGATGGAAAAATATGTACTGACAATGAACTCGGCAAAGCGGCAGGTGGAAGGAAGAGGTATAGTGGTGGAGGCAAAATAAAGGTGCTAAGGTTACACTTTCAAAAGAAATCTAACCTTTATGGTGGAAATAGGAGACTTATCTGGATTTTGAGCATTAGAAGCCTTCTGTTTGGGGTGCTTGGAACTCTGACACAGATCATTCGGAAAAGTGTCACATATACATTCCCAGAGGGATTTGCATTATTCTCATGTACATCATCAAGCACTGTGGATGCTTCAAATCTTAACACAGAGTTAGAAGTATGTTATTTTGAGTCATAACATTTTCCCCTGATTGAATGTCATCCACAAAGCATTAGCAGCTATTGAGTTATCATTCCCTTGAACATTTCTAATTGTTTTATGTAAAGAAGAAATTGTAACATCTCATTGGTAAAGGAGGCAAATCTTAAAGAGGGAGGGCTTATATTCCAGCTCTTATCTTTGTTTCAAAGGAAGATGGTGATCCAAGGGCGTACAGGTGTTTATCTCTTGCCCTAAAATAATAATGTTTCTGACTGAAAATGTTTTCTGACTCTTAAAGCTTACCAAACTTTTGCTAAAATAGAAAGTGAGTCAAAAGTCCCAAAGTGCTCATTATAAACCAGCTTTCCACCCTTAGGAACTAACATTTACAGAGTACAACTTATGAATCATGGTTTTTACTTTTTATTTTATACTTGTTAACTCATTTACATTTTTCACAACCTTGAGAGGAGATTGATGGAGCCCACATCGTAGATGAGGAAACTGAGGCTCAGAGAGAGTGAATGGCAAAACCAGCATTTACACCTTAAATGATGAAGCCAGTCTGCAAACTCAAGTCAGTATGTCTCCCCAGTAGATTCCCACGCAGTCCAAGGTGATCCTTGCTCTGCATTTTGAAACCGCTTTCCTTGTCTACTCTCACTTTAAAAATGCCAAGAGCATTTAGTGTATATCATTAGAACAACAGCTGAAGGCCTTGTTGGCAAGATACAAACTATTGTCAGCACCTCCTATATCCTGAACAAATTCTGTACAAATTTTCTGTAGCAAGAGTAATGAACAGTGATAACAATAATAGTACCTTAAATTTGTACAACATAGAAGAGTTTACAAAGTACTTCTGTTTGGGGAAACACACTGAAACCTCCCACCCTGGCCAGCCACCACAGTAACCATCTGAGTGGGTTATTTTACTACAGGAGGTACTAGTAAGGAACACAGAACGAACAAACCACCACTGACCGGAAGAGCTCAGGAAAGGTCAAAAGGAGAAGCCACGTGTCCTACCGCCTCCCAGAATCCTTCTCGCCGGCATCCATCTTGGTTGAGCAATGCATGCTTGGTTGAGGAAGGACGCTGAGTCAGAATGATTGGCCAAAGGCAACCCAGAAATGAATCCTACCACCATAAAACTGGAGCCTGTGAGCCACGCAGCAGAGCAGTTCTCCTGGGTTCCCTTACCCCTTCCGAATAAAGTCTCTTGCTTTATCAGCATGTGTGTCTCCTCAGACAATTTATTTCTGAGTGTTAGACAAAAACCCACTCTTAGGGCCTGGAAGAGGTCCCCATTCTTGCAAAACTTTCACATGTTATCTCCAGATATTGTAGATTGTCTGGACCTAGACTTTCACAACGATTTCAACTTGTGTCAGTCCTAATGACTGGGAGTATCTGCCTTGAATTCTGTGTTGGAAAGGATCCTCAGGGTCATTCTAGTATCTGTGGGAATCAGGGCCACCATTGAGCAACCTTGTTAAATTGTTAAAGGCACATTAGGCATGTTTGCTGTCTCTTATCTGTTCTAGGCCACTGCTTTTACACAGGAATAAATGACTTCTTTATGGTCACATGATAAGTGGTAGTGCTTTGCTGTGCTGTGCTTAGTCTCTCAGTTGTGTCCGACTCTTTGCGACCCCATGGACTGTAGCCTGCCAGACACCTCTGTCCATGGGGGATTCTTCAGGCAAGAATACTGAAGTGGGGTGCCATGCCCTCCTCCAGGGGGTCTTCCCAACCCAGGGATCGTACCCAGGTCGCCTTCATTGCAGGCAGATTCTTTACCATCTGAGCCACCAGGGAAGCCTGAATAAGTGGTAAAGCTGAAACCAAAGTTCAGGTTCCCCTCAGTCTGTTGTCATTGCAATTAAACCATACTGTATGTGAAGACAATGTATAGTTTTAATCTCAATAATGTCTAATCTATATGCTTTCTCTAGCAAAATGAAAAAAAAAAAAATGATGTCACTTGTGAATAGTCACCAAGGCATGGCCTCAAGTATGCAAATGCTGTGGAGGGTACATACTACACAGGGGAGGCTATAGACATACTGAACTGTTGTCAGCTGTGTGCTGTTACTTAACTGATAATATCTGGAAAGTCTATGGAGCTCAAAATCTATTTCAAAGGCGAAGGACCTCTTGATAGTTTCAATAGCATCAACATGACATTGGAAGTCAAGCAAAGTCTCCAAGCTGGCACAGCAATAAGTGTGACCAATCTTTTAGTTAATTTAACATCTCCATGTTCATGTAGCACTGTTTACAACAGCTAGAACATGGAAGCAACCTAGATGTCCATTGACAGATGAATGGTTAAGGAAGATGTGGTATATATACACAATGGAATATATCTCAGCTATAAAAAAGAACTCATTTGAGTCAGTTCTAATGAGGTGGAAGAAACTGGAGCCTCTTATACAGACTGAAGTAAGTCAGAAAGAGAAACACCAATACAGTATATTGACGCATACATATGGAATTTAGAAAGTAATGGCAATCTTATATGCAAGGCAGCAAAAGAGACACAGATGTAAAGGATAGACTTTTGGACTATGTAGGAGAAGGCGGAGGTGGGATGATTTGAGAGAATAGCTTCAAAGCATGTATATCACCATATGTAAAATAAATGACCAGTCAAGTTCGATGCATGAAGCAGGGTCCTCAAAGCTGGTGCTCTGGGACAACCTAGAGGGATGGGGTGGGGAGGGAGGTTGGAGGAATATTTAGGATGGGGGGACACATGTGGCTGATTGAGGTCTATGTATGGCAAAACCCACCGCAATGTTGTAATTATCTTCCAATTAAACAAATTAATTCAAAAAAACACAGAGCTCTACATTCAAGACAATCAGATATTTGAAGAAGTCGAACAGTCACATAGAAGATGCTCTAGTAAATGCTGTTGCTAATGATAATAATTTTAAAAATTTAATTAGTGTGTGACTATGGAAGTAAAAGCAGAAACCAACTGTGTTCTTCAATAAAAAAAATTAACATCTCCCTCTGGCTTATGACAAAAGCACTTCCAGCTTCTTGAAGAATTTTACTAATGCAGTATTAACACAATTTAGCATAAAAAGAGAAGAGAAAATTAGTAATTATACATATGCAAGCAGGAACACATATATAACCTTTGGGAATCGTGGCAAAATTTCCCAGGTTATTATGGCTTCTTCAGAGTGAAAGTGGCACAGACTTAAAATCATGGACTGCAACAAGACTTCTAAAGAGTAACTTTACAGCAGAGAGACTGAACTGTCCCTAGGGTAGGTCACAGGTTCAGACGCTATGGCCGCACTCTCTTCTGTGAGCAGTGATATCTTGGAATACGAAGACAAGGAGGCACAGATGTAGTCAGCTCTTGGCCATCAAAGGCCAAGCAGCTTTTCGTCCAGCTGGGGTTACCTGCCTGACTACGCAAGACCCAAGACTCAGGGCAGTTGAGTAGCAGAATACCCCACCCCACCACTTAGCCCCAGCCACCTCTGAGAGAGCCGACAGGGATTTCTTATAGCTTTACACACTGCCTTTGTTGGTGGTTTCCAAGGTGACAAAGCGTTCTGTCCTTTGCGGTAAATAAAGACAGGAGCAAAGGGATCCAACCCGTTCTTCCTCCTCTGTTAGCTTCTGTCGAGTTCAGCTGAACGTTTCTTACGAGGGGGATGTGAAAGCCCTGTTTCCTAGAGTCAGGCATTCCCGGGCCTTTGTCGTTGTTACTGCTCTCTGTTTTATGTCCATGTGGAACTTTGCTGTCAGACATGAAGCCTTGTAGCTGTCATCCAAAGCCCTCAGATTCTCACTCCTACTTCATTCCAAAATATCTCAGTAGGGGAGGAATACAATCAAATACTGTTGAGGATTGCTATTATATGCTTCCAGCTGGTCACTGAACCAACCTCCCTGTGAGATGACACTTTCCCAAACCATGGACCGAGGCTTGGCCTGTGACATTCTTTGGCTAAGTGTGCTCTCAGAGAAAGTGATGTATGCTGTGACTGAGTAAAGTTTTAAAAGCCATCTCATAACTCTGCCATTGCTGTTTTTCCCCCTCTCCCTTGGGAAAGGTACTGAGGTATCCAGGTGGGGGCTGCTCCTTCAGCCTAGATCCCAGAACAAAGGAGACACACAGAACACTGCCACAACTACTCACAGCTTACATGTAATAAGAGTGAAAGAGAAAATGTATTTGTGAGCCCCTCAGCCTCTTGAGAAACCTACATGCAGGTCAGGAAGCAACAGTTAGAACTGGACATGGGACAACAGACTGGTTCCAAACAGGAAAAGGAGTACATCAAGGCTGTATATTGTCATCCTGCTTATTTAACTTATATGCAGAGTACATCATGAGAAACACTGGGCTGGAAGAAGCACAAGCTGGAATCAAGACTGCTGGGAGAAATAGCAATAACCTCAGATATCCAGATGACATCACCATTATGGCAGAAAGTGAAGAGGAGCTAAAAAGCCTCTTGATGAAAGTGAAAGAGGAGAGTGAAAAAGTTGGCTTAAAGCTCAACATTCAGAAAATGAAGATCATGGCATCTGGTCCCATCACTTCATGGCAAATAGATGGGGAAACAGTGGAAACAGTGTTAGACTTTATTTTTGGGGGCTCCAAAGTCATTGCAGATGGTGATTGCAGCCATAAAATTAAAAGACGCTTACTCCTTGGAAGGAAAGTTATGACCAACCTAGACAGCATATTAAAAAGCAGAGATGTTACTTTGTCAACAAAGGTCCATCTAGTCAAAGCTATGGTTTTTCCAGTAGTCATGTATGGATGTAGAGTTGGACTGTGAAGAAAGCTGAGTGCTGAAGAATTGATGCTTTTGAACTGTGGTGTTGGAGAAGACTCTTGAGAGTCCCTTGGACTGCAAGGAGATTCAACTAGTCCATCCTAAAGGAGGTCAGTCCTGGGTGTTCATTGGAAGGACTGATGTTGAAGCNAGGTCCGTCTAGTCAAGGCTATGGTTTTTCCAGTGGTCATGTATGGATGTGAGCTGGACTGTGAAGAAAACTGAGCGCCAAAGATTGATGCTTTTGAACTGTGGTGTTGGAGAAGCTTCTTGAGAGTCACTGGACTGCAAGGAGATCCAACCAGTCCATTCTAAAGGAGAATGTGTTCATTGGGTGTTCATTAGAAGGACTGATGCTAAAGTTGAAACTCCAGTACTTTGGCCACCTCATGGAAAGTGTTGACTCATTGGAAAAGACCCTGTTGCTGGGAGGGATTAGGGGCAGGAGGAGGAGGGGACGACAGAGAGTGAGATGGCTGGATGGCATCACCGACTCGATGGACATGAGTTTGAGTAAGCTCCGGGGGTTGGTTATGGACAGGGAGGCCTGGCGTGCTGCGATTCACGGGGTCACAAAGAGTGGACATAACTGAGTGACTGAACTGAAATGAACTGATGTTCTCCATACTACAGAAATGGGCTCTTGAGCTTGATAGACCTCAGGAATTTAGAAATAAATTATATTTTGTGCACCTGAATTCACAACTGCACAATTTCTCTTGAGGTCACATGTATTCCATCTTCAAGGAGGCAAGTTGAACACCCAAAGTGGTCTCTTCTATACTATGAAATAACAAAAAACTTCGCTGACAGATGTAAAGTCAATGCAGAGAGCTTTGCCTTGGTTGTCAGCCATGAAATACTGTGAAATGAATGGATCTGTATTGAAATAAAACCAACAAGCTTAAGTCTATTTGCACGTTCTTATAATTATCTTAAAATCAGATTCACATGTAAGGTGAAACAAAATAGTGATCTTAAGTTGTTCCTTGTGGAAAGTTGATTCCCCTCTAATCCCTCCTTCTAGATGGGAGAAAACTGGGGGAGCTGGAGTACATGGACACTTGGTTCTATCGTTTCTATCCGAGTGCAATATTCTTTGCCCCAGCTACGGGAGGAGTCCGCTATAAATATGACTTTCTGATGGCCATATCCATGATGCCCCTCATTACAAAACCTTAAGCGACACTAGTGAGAAGTGTTGCAGGTAGAGAAGTGTCAGTCCTGACTTAAAGGACAAGGAAAATATACAGTGATCCTAGAAGTCTTTTTAGTCACACTTTTGTAATAAGCCCCAACTATTGACACCCTTTTGAGGTATAAAAAATCTAGGTTTGTTACCCAACATCCAATGTGCCGTACAGGAAAATTCTATTCCACACTCTAAATATCTGAGATGTAAGCTTAATGCCAAGAAGAAAAAAAAGTTGTCAAAAACCTCACATTACCCTGAACTGTACTATGAAGAAACCAGGTCAAATAGTTGGCTCTAGAAACTTTTTTTTTTT
>SJYX01015681.1:669187-703226 GCA_006410675.1 Oreotragus oreotragus
GGATGAGATGGTTGGATGGCATCACTGACTCAATGGACATGAGTTTGAGTAAGCTCTGGGAGCTGGTGATGGACAAAGAAGCCTGGCATGCTGCAGTCTATGGGGTCGCAAAGAGTCGGACATGACTGAACGACTGAACTGAACTGAAGTGGTTCGTGTGTGTCGGAGCCAAATTCCTTGTGGAATCAATCCTGAATATTCATTGGAAGGACTGATGCTGAAGCTGAAGCACTGATAATTTGGCCACCTGATGTGAAGAACTGACTAATTGCAAAAGACCCTGATTCTGGCAAAGATTGAAGGCAGGAGGAGATGTGGGCAGAAGAGGATGCAGTGGTTGGTTGGCATCACCCACTCAACGGACGTGAATTTGAGCAAGCTATGGGAGATAGTGAAGGACAGGGATGCCTGGCGTGCTGCAGTCCATGGGGTCACAAAAAATTAGACAGGACTTAGACACTGAACGACTACAAAAAACTGGATACTCCTGCATGTGAAATACCCAGCAGCTCAGCTTTTCATCGGGGAAGGCAATGGCACCCCACCCCAATACTCTTGCCTGGAAAATCCAATGGACGGAATAGCCTGGTGGGCTGCAGTCCATGGGGTCGCTAACAGTCGGACAGACTGAGCGACTTCACTTTCACTTTTCTCTTTCATGCATTGGAGAAGGAAATGGCAACCCACTCCAATATTTTTGCCTGGAGAATCCCAGGGATGGGGGAGCNGGGGAAGGCAATGGCACCCCACCCCAGTACTCTTGCCTGGAAAATCCAATGGACGGAGTAGCCTGGTGGGCTGCAGTCCATGGGGTCGCTAACAGTCGGACAGACTGAGCGACTTCACTTTCACTTTTCTCTTTCATGCATTGGAGAAGGAAATGGCAACCCACTCCAATATTTTTGCCTGGAGAATCCCAGGGATGGGGGAGCCTGGTGGGCTGCCGTCTATGGGGTCACACAGAGTCGGACACGACTGAAGTGACTTAGCAGCAGCAGCAGTGCCTTACAGACTTAATAGATACAACATTAGTGGTTTTATGCTGATAGTCTGTGAGTTGAGATGAACACTCACTGTCGATGACCTCCTTCAAGATTCTTGAATACAAACAATGAAGCCTGGAAAGAGTCAGATTCTGAACACTTTCCTACTTTCTTCACATTAAAGAATGTCATTAGCTCATTAACAAACAAACAAGTCAGGTTTGAATGCTGTACACACAATCTTGTTAATACCTAAATTTCTTTGTAGATTAAGTTCTCTCTGCTCTGATATACATATCATTAGGGATTGAATATCAGCATTAATCTAGTTCACCTGGGATTGAGTTACACTTTATGCTGACCATTCTTATAAGACCCGTCTTGTATCTCATGCCTCAATGACCAAAGTAAGTTATGACATTCATTGAGTACTTAAAGAAGGATAATAACTTTTCAACCTGCTGGTACACCCTTTCAAGTGCTTTTTTAGGAGTTCTGCTATGGAGCCTCGGAGAAGGCAATGGCAACCCACTCCAGTACTCTTGCCTAGAAAATCCCATGGACGGAGGAGCCTGGTAGGCTATAGTCCATGGGCTTGCTGAGGGTCGGACAAGACTGAGCGATTTCACTTTCACTTTTCACTTTCATGCATTGGAGAAGGAAATGGCACCCCACTCCAGTGTTCTTGCCTGGAGAATCTCAGGGATGGGGGAGCCTGGTGGCTGCCGTCTATGGGGTCACACAGAGTCGGACACGACTGAAGCGACTTAGCAGCAGCAGCAGCTGTGGAGCCTGGTGGGCTGCAGTCCATGGGGTCACTAAGAGTCAGACACGACTGAGCAACTTCACTTTCACTTTTCACTTTCATGCATTGGAGAAGGAAATGGCAACCCACTCCAGTGTTCTTGCCTGGAGAATCCCAGGGACAGGGGAGCCTGGCGGGCTGACATCTCTGGGGTCGCAGAGTCGGACACGGCTGAAGCGACGTAGCAGCAGCAGCAACAGCAGCTGTATGCCATAGCCACTGCAGTGTTTTTCATGAGCCTCAAAATAAGTTTGTTGAAACAACAAGTGAATTAATGAAATGCTTTAATACTGCAGGTGTTATTTCTCCAGCATAGGAAGATTAAGTTCCCACCACTATACCCGATCCTTTCATAATCCAAATTGGTTTAACCCCTGTAATTTTCACTGCTTTTGAAGTAATTCTGTACTAATCGTCCTTCTAATTTCCCTGAGAACCTAAAGACTAGAAGAATCTAGTTCTTTAATTAGCAAGTACTTGTAACAAGTGTTTTTTTATTTTTATTTTTTATTTTAACATTGAGTTGTTCAGTGCATATGTGAAAAAGGGCCAAAAAAACACCCAAAGGTATTACATCAATTACTAGAAGATAAACTACCAGCTCTGTGCTAGAAAATTAATACCAGAGTCAGAACAAATCACTTGGAAATGAGTCACTTCCCTTTGGCAACTGAAATTGATTGAAGCAATTTCCCCCCACATCCAGTTACTTGCCCCGCCCCACTGCCCTGCACCATGCTTTTTTCTGACATTTCTTTCAAATGCCATTGAACACCTCATTTTGTCAAATTAGATAAATCCAAGCTGCCAGGATCATGTGACTTTGAAGCCATATGGTCATATGTCTAGGACATTCTAGGACACTCCAATTTCATGCAACTTTAATCTTTTTAATAAAGACAATTTGTTAAATACGTAACTAAATATAAAGATATTTTATATAGCTGTAAGACCTCAAAATAGTTAAATCCACAAGTAAGAAAAGACTCTCAATTACCATTCAATTCATTTCAACCAGTGTATACTGACTACTCCATACTATGCCAGTCCTTGAGTTAGGTCAAAGGGAACGAGAGGTAAATACGATATAATCCTTGTCATTATAGGATCTTACAAAGAAAACAATAAATTACAATTTGTTTATTTGTGTATAACAATCAAAAAGTATTCCAATCACAAGGAAACATACAACTCTATTTAGTCTGAAGGTAGGCAGTGGCAGGGTAGGCCTCCTGAAAGAAGTGACTCCTTGGCTGGGTTTTGAAGGATAAATAGGAATTCATTATGTATCAGGGGATGAGCCCTGCCATTCCAAGCAGAAGAATAGCCTATGTATACCCCTGTTTAGGAAATTAGGATCATCCTGTAGCAATAAAAGAACCAAAAGACTAAAAGAGAGCTATTAGCCTAATGATATTTATTGTACTTCAGAAATATTTCTGGGTTTTAATTTTGGCTTAAAATATTCTCTAGTTAGTGTCAGTTGGGAAGAAAATTTATTATTTATTATTACATTTATTTTAAAACTATGTAAAAACCACATCTTGGATGTTTGTTGATGATGAACAAGAAAGATTCTATTTTCTAATTCTTAAAAGAAACCATACATCCTGGAAAATAATCACACTTAACCATTCAAAGGAGAAGACATCTCTCAGGTATCTTCAGTTATTCATATAGCATGCATACACTGGATGGCCACCATGAGCAAAATGCTTGTTGGGCTTTTTTTGGGGGGGTCAAATGCTAGGTTTTATGTGACATTTATGCTACATTTTCTGGTCCTTGAGGAATTTCTTATCCGGAAGAAAGGAGGGATGCCCTGGGAGAGATGATCTGGATCTCTAGATTGGGGTAAAGACCTTCCACATTTCATGAGATGAACAGAAAAACGTTTGTAGGCAGCTGTTTGGAGATCTCCGAAGGTCTTGAAAAGCTTCTCAGCTCTGCTCTTTCTGACACGACGGAGGGGAAAAGGCAGACTCAGCACCGGCAGGTGCTCACTTACTCTGCAGGAAGGACAACAAACTCCTGTCTCTGTGTGAGAGCCTCCCAGAAAGTTGCCCCAATGCAACACTGGCTACAAAAGCACTCAAGAAGAGATTGTCAAATTATTGGCCACATTTCCTTTTCCTCCCTTTCCGTCTTCTGGAAGCCCAAGTCTCCTCTCAGCCCATTTCACTCCCTGCTACCTTTCACTTCATTTCACCTCTCAGCTGGGATATTTTTAGAGTCTGAACACAAGCCAAACATAGTCTGTTTTCATGCCATGCAATGAATGCCGTGAGTGGCTTCTGAACTGAACTGAAAACTACCTGCTGGTTCGGTCAAGACAAACCTAAAAGAGACAGCTTGGCTGGATGGAAATCACCGGTTTGTAAAATCACAGGCACATTTTCTCTTACAGGACACTTGATGCACCTGCTATTTACTCTTAAACTTTTTCTGAAAAGGAAACAAAAAAAAAGTCTGCCTACAATGTTAAAAGGGTCAGGGGGAGAGGGAATAATTAGAACATAATTTGGAGTTTGCAGGAATCCCATAGTCTACTAGCTGGTGGTGATCTGAAATGTGAAAGAGAGTCTGAAAATTTGGAGAAAGTTTCTTCCGGGTGGGAAGCATACAACAAGCCCTCCTGACCAAAAAGAGAGTCTTCTGCTATATAAAACCGAGTGAAAGTGAAAGTGTTAGTCTCTTAGCTGTGTCCAACTCTTTGTGACCCTATGGACTACAGCTTTTCAAGACCTTCGGAGATCTCCAAACAGCTGCCTACAAACGTTTTTCTGTTCATTCTGTCCATGGAATTCTCTAGACAAGAATATTGGAGTGGGTTGCATTCTCTTCTCCAGGGGATCTTCCCGACCCAGGGATCAAACCCAGATCTTCTGCATTGCAGGCAGATTCTTAACTGTCTAAGTCACCATAAGGACATCTATGCAGAAAAAATGTGCCAAAATAATACCTTCACGGAATGTCTTTGAGAACGGGAAAAGAAATGAAATGTGTCTCATTGAAGGGGAGAATTAGGATGATCTGGTTGTTTTAAACAGGCTTTTAAACTTTAATATATGCTTTCCCCCCACTCCTATATAATGTATTCCTAAAAATCTGCCTGGAAAATCAGACATGTACTACAGAATAAATGGACTTCTGTGTAAAATGAGAGTTATACACACATTTTCAGAGTATTAAATGCATCCTAAAGACCATCATTTTACCCTCCGCCCTTTTTGATAGAATCTTAATGATCTATTTTAAGCATTTTATTCTGCTGTTTTTTTCTGTTTCTTTATAATTCAGTATATTTGTTTACATTGACTACATCAAATAAGTCTAATTGACATCTGTCTTAGGCCAAAGATTGACCACATAATGATTTTTATCTTTGTCTTGTCTATTAAATTAATGAGAGCCTTGCTTCCTATCACAAATAAAAACACTTTCATTCTCCAGTCACTGAAAACCTTTTCCTGTGTATTAAAGTAAAGTAAAACATGTGTGTATGTATACTCAATACTACTGTAAATTTGAGAAGTTAAAAGTATATCCATAAGCCTCATTCTTCCCATTCCAATGACCGTTCCTAGAACCTTTTAGCTATTTCTTCTGATTTTTACTTTCTAAATATGCTTATACTGCCAATTTTTTTTCAAAATTTTATGTTTTGGAGATTGTTTACTTCTAATTGTAGATGTAGATAGGATTTAGTTTGGATTGATGAGGATTTAGTTTCCTTTATTCTTATACCGACCTTCTCTAGTGGCTCAGATGGTAAAGCGTCTGCCTACAATGCGGGAGACCCGGGTTCGATCCCTGGGTTGGGAAGATCTCCTGGAGAAGGAAATGGCAACCCACTCCAGTATTCTTGCCTGGAAAATCCCATGGATGGAGGAGCCTGGTAGGCTACAGTCCATGGGGTCACAAAGACTCGGACACGACTGAGCAACTTCACTTTCACTTTCACATCCTTATACCACCTCACTTAGAGCTATGACAGTGTTTTATTTTTTTTTTTTTAACTAAATCAACATTCAAAATTATAGTAAAAAATATAAAATCAGAATTGACATTTTTATTGCTAGGTGGGCCTTTCTGGTGGCTCAGCCAGTAAAAAATCCATCTGCCTGCAATGACTATCCCCTGGAGAAGGTCGTGGCAACCCACTCCAGTGTTCTTGCCTGGATAAACCCATGGACAGAGGAGCCTGGTGGGCTGCAGCCCGTGGGTCGCGAAGGGTCAGCCACGACTGAGTGAGCACAGCACAGACCCGGGTCACAGCTAAACCACCCAGTCTACTTCGATTATGTTTCTTATCAAGTACTGTTTCTGTTTCTCCTGAAGTAAATAGTTATCTCATTTGTTGTTTGCTTAGTTTTCCATGTAATTATTACTAATTAATCCCTAAACTTTCTAAGCGGAATACGGTACTCTTCTGAGTATGATCAGCATCAGTAAATGTAACGGTTTTGTGAAGCCATCCCTCCTGGCCGTCACCATCCTGCCTGACCTGCACCGGGTGCTCCCGAAGCTCACTTATTCCTGGGCTTGTCTTTGCCAGCAGCCCGAACATCCTTTTCACTCCACTCCTGTGAAATATCCCCTCCTTCCTTGAGCCCACGTTTTCCTCTTCCTTGGCTTATCCCCTCAATTTGGGCAGGGCAAGGGGGAGTAGCTTCCTGAGAAAGAGTACATTCAACATACTTTTTGTTTGTTTGTTTGTTTATTATTTTTTTTTAACTTTATTTTACTTTACAACACTGTACTGGTTTTGCCATACATTGACACGAATCTGCCACAGGTGTACATGAGTTCCCAATCCTGAAACCCCCTCCCAGCTCCCACCCCATAACATCTCTCTGGATCATCCCCTTGCACCAGCCCCAAGCATCCTGTATCCTGTATTGAACATAGACTGGCGATTCATTTCTTACATGATAGTGTACATGTTTCAATGCCATTCTCCCACCTCATCCCACCCTCTCCCTCTCCCTCAGCGTCCAAAAGTCCGTTCTATACATCTGTGTCTCAAAATACTTTTATGTTTTTGTGCCCTCAGTCAGTCTTATTCCACCCTCTAACTTAATTAAATATTTAGCTGGGAATATTTAGTGGAAATAATGTTTTCTCAGAATTTTGAAAGCATTGTCCCAATGTCTTCTAGCGTCCGTTATTGCTTTTGAGAAGTACAATTCCTAATTCTTTGAACCTTTCCTCTTTTTCACCCTGGAAACTTCAATCTTTCTTTCTTCCTGTAGTATAGGAAGTGTGTTTTTGCTTTGTGTGTGTGTGTGTGTGTAGTTTTTCTTTGATAGGTGAGAAGTGGATTTATCAATATTTAAAGAGAAACATACTCCATAGAGTGTGGACCAGGACATTTTATTTTATTATTCTGTTGATAATTTCCTCCCCCTTTTTTCTTCTTCTTTCTCTTTTTAAATTTTTGTACGTTGCAGGTTAATCTAAATTCTTGACTTTTCTCTTCTATTTTCTATTTGTTTCTCTTTTTTGTTCCATTTCCTGAATATTTTCTCAACTTGATCTTCCAGCTTTTCTACTGGACTCTTGATTTTTGATATATCAGTTGTTTTATTATTAAGAGATCTTTCCTATTTTCTAAATGCTCTTTTTCGCTAACATCATATTCTTCCTTAATATATACAATGTCTTTTAATTTGTTAGAACATACTGTTCATACTTAAAAATTTACTTCTGCTTTACGCATTGTCTTTCTTGTTAGATTTTTTTTCCTTGCCTTTGTTGTTGTTTTGGCTTTCAAGTTATAGGATTTCCTTGACTCTCGGTTAGTCTATTCATATTTACGAATGAGGCACTAAACATCTGATTGGAAGTTCTACGTGCATCGGCAAAGACTTAATTATTGAGTTAACCATGGTTGGCTAGTGGCTAACTTGTGTCTGACTCATCACAGCCCCGTGGACTGTAGCCCGCCAGGCTCTTCTGTCTGTGGGATTTCCCAGGGAAGAATACTGGAGTGGGCTGCTATTTCCTTCTCCAGAGAATCTTTCTAACCCAGAGATCAAACCTGAATCTCCTCCATTATAGGCAGTCTCCTGCATTGCAAGGGGATTCTTTATCAACTGAGCTACCGGGGAAGCCCACAGGAGACCCCAAATGCCAGTGTCTATAGACTTGTTTTCTTGGGATGGTCAATTAACTCAGAAGAGAATCTTCTCAGCTTCTGGGAGTGGTGGGAAGGGCCAAGAGGTATGTTTAGCTGTCAACACCCTGGAATTCAAGTAAAGAATTTGGGGGGTCCTTATCATTTAGTAGGCTGACCTTTAGTTACTTCCTCTGTTTTCAGTTTGATGCCTCCCTCCCACCTTTAGCAGTGCCCAGTGTCCCTAAGCTCATAGTCTCTCTGCTTCTACCTGTAGGCATTTCTCTGCTGTTGGGGTTGGGGAGGGTTGCCTCACAACTATTAGTTTGAAGGAAGAGACCTGGGGGTCTAACTGCTCTTTATACAGACTTTTAAGCAATACTCTAGTTGAGAGTTCCATCTCATATTTCAATCTTTAGAATGACCTGTTGTCGTGAATAAATACACTCTTTTAATAGATTCTCCTGCTAAATCAGAAACGACTCATGTCCCTCTTCCTAAAGTTTGTTGTTATTGCTAAACTGTTGCCTTCTCTCCTATTTTCTTTCTCTTCGTTTACACCTTTTTTTTTTTTTTACAATAACAGTAAAGGAATAACAATCATAGTTGGCTTTTAGGAGGAAAGAGAGATGAAAATGTACGTTCAGACACTCATAGTGTTAACGTTAGTTGCTCAGTGGTGTCTGACTTTGTGATCCCATGAACTGTAGCCCGCCAGGCTCCCCTGTCCATGGAATTCTCCAGGCAAGAATACTGGAGTGGGTAGCCATTCCCATCTCCAGGGGATCTTCTCAACCCAGGGATCAACCTGGGTCTCCTGCACTGCTGGCAAATTCTCTACTGTCTGGAAGTCTCTAATATTCTATTTTAAAATAAAATACAAAAATCAAATAATTGCATGATCAAAACTCTTTTCCCAATTTTGAACCAGGCCATTGTTCCATGACCGGTTCTCATTGTTGCTTCTTCCAGTCCTCATTGTTGCTTCTTGGCCTGGTTTGAAATTGGGAAATGAGTATATCAAGGCTGTATATTGTCACCCTGCTTATTTAACTTCTATGCAAAATAAATCACGTGAAATGCCAGGCTGGATGAAGCACAAGCTGGAATCAAGATTGCCAGGAGAAATATCAATAACCTCAGATATGTAGATAATACCACACTAATGGCAGGAAATGTAGAGGAGCTAAAGAGCCTCTTGATGAAGGTGAAAGAGGAGAGTGAAAAAGCTGGCTTAAAGCTCAACATTAGAAAAATGAAGATACTGACATCCAGTTCCATCACTTCATGGCAAATAGATGGGCAAAAAATGGAAACAGTGATGTGACAGACTTTATTTTCTTGAGCTCCAATATCGTTGTGGTTGGTGACTGCAGCCATGAAAATAAAAGACACTTGCTCCTCGGAAGGAAAAGAAAAATGAAGATACTGACATCCAGTTCCATCACTTCATGGCAAATAGATGGGCAAAAAATGGAAACAGTGATGTGACAGACTTTATTTTCTTGAGCTCCAATATCGTTGTGGTTGGTGACTGCAGCCATGAAAATAAAAGACACTTGCTCCTCGGAAGGAAAGCAATGACAAACCTAGACAGTGTATTAAAAAACAGAGATATCACGTTGCCAACAAAGGTCTGTATAGTCAAAGTTTCTCTAGTAGTCATGTATGGATATGAGAGTTGGACCATAAAGAAGACTGAGCATGAAGAATTAATGCTTTTGAACTGTGGTGTTGGAGAAGACTCTTTTTTTTTTTTTTCAGCATTTTATTTTATTTTATTTATTATTTTTTTTATTTTACTTTACAGTACTCTATTGGTTTTGGCATACATTGACATGAATCTGCCATGGGTGTACACGACTCTTGAGAGTCCCTTGGACAGCAAGATCAAACCAGTCAATCCTAAAGGAAATCAGTCCTAAATATTCATTGGAAGGACTGATGCTGAAGCTGAAGCTCCAATACTTTGGCCACCTGATGGAAAGAACTGACTCACTAGAAAAGACCCTGATGCTGGGAAATACTGAAGGTGGGAGGAGAAGGGGACGACAGAGGATGAGATGGTTGGATGACATCACCAACTCAATGGACGTGGGTTTGAGCAAACTCTGGGAGATGCTGAAGGACAGGGAAGCCTGGCGTGCTGGTCTATGGGGCTGTACAGAGTCAGACATGACTGAGTGACTGAACAATAATTCAAAGAACAGCCAAAACAATTGCTGAACCAAAAATACTGCTGTTGAAACTGAACAAATTTGCTGGCAGATACCAAAATCATATGAGAATTCAAAACATCCTCCTGTTAGCAGAGTCCAGGAATTTGAATTCTACATATGAAAGGCTGAATGTATAGTATATTAACTGTATGAAAGTCACCCAGATTAGGGTCATAATGAGAAAATTGTGCCAAAGAACCTGGGTTATTTCCATGACTGAGTGATATAGACAAAGGATAAGGAAGACTGAAATTTTATTAATTTTTCTTATAGTCAGACTAGGAAGATGTAGTCTATCCGACTCATACTCGGTATTTTAATATGTACAAACCTTTACAAAGTTTTCTTACTTTTGAAAAATTATATTATTATATTTGAATAATTCTACAAACACTAAAGAAGTAAAAGAAAAGCAATATTTCACCACCCAGGAATATGTTTAATATTTTTCATGTAAATAAATATAATTATCTTATTAGTTGAAGGTTATACCACGGTACTGGGGCTTCCCTGATGGGTCAGTGGTAAAGAATCTGTCTGACAATGCAGGAGACACGAGTTCGATTCCTGGGTAGGGAAGATCTCCAGGAGATGGAAATGGCAACCCATTCCAGTATTATTGCCTGGAAAGTCCCATACACAGCGGAGCCTGGCAGGCTCCAGTCCATTTGGGGTCACAAATGGACTGAGTTCGACACCACTCAGAAAATAAACAACAATAATTCTTCGGGGCTTCCTTGGTGTGGCTTAGTGGTAAAGAATCCACCTGCCAATGTAGGAGATGGGTGTTCAGTCCCTAGGTCAGGAGGAGGAGATGACAACCCACTCTAGTATTCTTGCCTGGGAAATCCTATGGACAGAGGGCCCTGGTGGGCTACAGCACATGAGTTGGCAAAAGAGCTGGACATGACTTAGTGACTAAATAACAACTCCGGGTACCCAAAGTAGCAGCCTTCTATCAGCCTGCATAGTTTTGGGCTTCCCTCGTAGCTCAGCTGGTAAAGAATCCGCCTGCAGTGCAGGAGATCCCGGTTTTAGGGTAAGAGCTTCAGTTAAATTTCAAGTTCATTCCACCCTGTGGAAGATCAGCGTCTAGCCCTTACAGGACTGCATGGGTGCAGACCCAGAAGCTACCTTAGCATAGCACAGCCTAACCTGAAGTATCCAGCGGTACCCGGTCGCTCTGATAACTTTCTGGGGACTGGAGCAGCTGGTGCAATACTTACCCTGCCCGGTTCTGCTCAAGCTGAGAGGTAAGACTGACTACCAGACAGGGAGGCTGGCGAGGGATCAGGTACAGGTCCGGTCCTAGGCAACATGTAAGTGAAGGAACTCAGTCTAGCCCCTGCACTGGAGGTTGTTCCCTATGGAATATTGATCATGCCTTTCCACCTTTCTGAACCTCAGTTTTTCTGTCAGTGCAGATGTGCAACATTCTCCTTGAAGTAAAGTTTTTTGAGGATGAAATTAATGCTGATGATAGCTGGCATCACCCGAGCACTTATTGCTGCACGTTTTTGCTTCTTTCTCTAATTCTAACAGGCTTCCCAGGTGGCGCTAGAGTAGAGAACCCACTTGCCAATGCAGAAGACACAAGAGATTTGGGTTCGATCCCTGGCTAGGGAAGATCTTCTGGGGTAGGAAATGGCAACCTACTCTAGTATTCTTGCCTGGAAAATTCCATGGACAGAAGAGCCTGGTGGGCTACAGTTCATGGGGTCACAAAAAGATATGACTGAGCGTACATATGACTGAACATACGCTAATTCTACCATCTGTGTCCATTCTGGATTGGGCCAGTCAACTTCAATGGATTAATTCTTCTCCTCAATCTGCATCACGTTTTCCTGCCTTCAGACACCAGGCGTTGTGAGTTATATGTTGCCAGCTGTTAGATATTTGTGTATGAGCTTTGTTCTGGGTTGCAGTTCCTTAGAAACACTAGCTTGATCCTTCTGGGCCTTGCTTTTATGATCTGTGAGGTGGTCCAGAGCAGTGCTCAGCCTCTAGCGCTGAATATTGCCCCTTCTGTGATGAGCACTTCCGGAGGACTCTACCCAATGTGTCATGAGTTATGAATTCTGTCAACCTGGCTGCAGAAGCACAATCCAGGCACAGGGCCTGGTCCTCCGAGCCTGTCCGGGGCTCCTTCCCCACGGCCAGTGTTCTGACACACCTTCTCCGTCCGCAGAGCCTGCGATGCTCTTTCCACTCTCCCCTCTCGTATTCCGTCCTCTGCGTTCTGGCTGCTTCAGTGTCTCCAGACTCTCAGTTCTGTCTCCTCCACTCAGTGAGATTGTTGTTCTTCGCCTCAGTGTCCCCTCTTTGCGTCCCAGTTTGGCAATTATCTAAGGCAGGGAGTGAGGGTCATCGCAGAGCTCATTAAATTTATTTCCCATTTCCCCAGAATCATTATCCATTGTTACCTCATCTCCATTGCCTTCAAACTATCATTTCATATATTTGATCTCTTTTGTTGTTTCAGACTGGAGGATGAAATCCAGTTTCTGTTACTTCATCTCAGCCGGACGCAGAAGTCAGGATTTCTTGTTTGAAGTCCGCTAGATCTGGGTTAAATTGCTGACTTTGTTCCTCAAGTCTGGCGTGACTTTGGTCAAGTTACATAAACTGTGTGTTTTCTGTTGCACGGGGGGGGACACACTTGCACAAGCATGGACTGAGAAAGCGTGTGTCTGTGTCGAGAAAAGAGAATATGCGCAGTCGAGGAGGGAGAAGTCTTGGAAGAGAGACGGAGAGGTGCGAAGAGCAAGTGAGAGGATGAGGAGCGAGCCAGGCAGGGACCTCTCGGGTAAGGGAGGCAGGGAGGAGCCTGGGCAGGTAACCGGCCCAGGAGACGGGGGACCAGGGGGTCCTGGGGGGCCTGACGGAGAAGTGGGGGACAGCGGAGGAATTCTGTGGCCCCCCAGCTTGTGTGGTATCGGTCCTGCGCAGGCTGTCAGCCCCGAGGTGAGCGGAGCTTCAAATCTAATGCAAATCCAGCAATCCAGGTGCCTCCTCAGGACACACCTCAACCCTCCTACAGAGGCTTCTTCTGCCCCCAAGCTGTGCCCCGTGGAACTGCATCTACCCAGAGGAGTACGTTTTCATAATTTGCACAAAGGTGCAGTGTAGACCGTGAGGCCCTTTCTGCAAACACCGGGCGGTGTCAGGAGACTTGTCAAGCGTGGAGGAAAACAGTTCTCTCTTTTGTGGGGGAGCTTTGGAGAGTAAGGTCTTCCCTTGTGGCTCAGACGGTAAGGAATCTGCCTGCAGTGCAGAAGACCCTGGTTCGATCCCTGGGTTGCGAAAATCCCCTGGAGAAGGAAATGGCAACCCACTCCAGTATCCTTGCCTGGAAATCCCATGGACCGAGGAGCCTGGTGGGCTGCAGTCCATGGGGTTGCAAAGAGTCAGACATGACTGAGTGACTAACACTTACTAAATTTGGACAGTAAAGCACTTAATGCCATTTACTCATTGATCAGTATTCACTTGCCCATTTGTTTAACGAGACCCACTTTGAGCCAAGCGCTGTGATGGGGACTGGGGATAAAATGATGAGCAGGGCAGAGTCTCTGCCTTCTGGGGAGAGCCTGTCACAGGCTACGAGGCACGCCATCCGAGGTGGGGCCAGAGGAGAGGAACAGGGGCCAGGTGAGAATGAGACTAGCTGGCCCTTGGAGCTTGGCCAGCTGGCCAGGCTACAACCACCAAAGGGACTGGTCAAGAGCTGGCCTGTCTTCCCAAAGCCTCTCGCTCTCTCCCCTACCAAATCTGGAGAGACGATGCTGGTGTTAGGTTACAGAGGAGCAGGACCCGTCTGGGGAACCCAAGAAAGCTGTGTGCCCCCCACCCTCAGTATCGGGAGTTTTCTTTATAATGTAGGGTCCTCAGTGCTTGGCACCAACCTGGAGTTCCAGTCAACATCCTGGGTTTGGGCACAGTGCAGAACTACCACAACAACTGCTGGATAGATAAAATAACCGTGTGATACAACATGCAAAGTCACAGTAGGGTATACTGGAAAGTAAATCTCCCAGCTACCCAGTTCTCTTCCCCAGAAGCAGCTATTATCATCTAATGGTATATGTTTCTGGAGATTATGCATAAAGAAGCAAACATGAACATATATAGATGTCGATGATTTTTTTACACAAAGTCTGGATGCAAGGTTCTGGCCAGCTCATACTTAAATACGATGATGTGAGAAAAGAAGGTAAGTTAAATTCCTGAATTCCTGGGCCACTTTTCTTGATCCGTTAGAAAGGCCCGTCCCCCTTCCATTTCCCCAACTTGCCCCTGCTGCTCAGAACCTCTAGATTTGACTCAGGGAGCTTTGCCACCCAGATTCCAGTTCTCAGTGTCTCCTGAGTTTCCTGTCTACACCCCAGCTCATCAACCTTTTGGGATGTGGGAGGAATTTTACCCCGAGGGAGGCAAAGCCCTGCAAATGATCAGCACCCGTTGCCCTTGTGCGTTTGTTGTAATGAAGTGAAACCTTGCAGGTCTGTGCTGAGAGTGTAGAACTCCCTTTTTAATTGCTGCCTGAGAATGCCACTGACCTTTCCACAGTCGTGTTCTGAGGCTGGTATGATCAGTTTGCGTTTCACTGTGGATTTGGCAGCATCACTGGAAAACGCTGCCATGAGAACCTCACCACTGACACTGTATAACCTTTTAGGCTTCTGTATAAATCTCAGAAGACCGACTTAGAGCAGGTTTATTTTAAAGCGTGCTGTGCTGTGCTTAGTCACTCACTGATGTCTGACTCCTTGCAACCCTATGGACTGTAGCCCGTCAGGCTCCCCGGTCCATGGGATTCTCCAGGCAAGAATAGTGGACTGGCCAGTATCGCCATGCCCTCCTCCAGGGGATCTTCCCAGACCACAGATAGAATCCAGGTCTCCTGCATTGCAGGTGGATTCTTTACCGGCTGAGCTAACAGGGAACCCCTTAAGCATAGTATCTATTCATGATATTTAAAGTTTCATACTCTCCCTACAGATTTTGTTCAAGAGAAAATTCAACTCATAATGTTGACCAATTAGACATTCTTAGACAATTATTAGAAGAAAGCATTTACTTGACACTGAAATTTTTATAAATTGTAGAGTGGCTGCTAGATTTCTCAAAATATAAATAGTAGACTTATTCTCAGAAATAGTTAATATCCAACTTGTGTTCATTTGGCCTTCCCTCATAGCTCAATCGGTAAAGAATCTGCCTGCAGTGCAGGAGACCTGGGTTCGATTCGTGGATTGGGAAGACCCCCTGGAGAAGGGAAAGGCTACCCGCTCCAGTATTCTGGCCTGGAGAATCCCATGGACTGTGTAGTCCGTGGGGTGGCAAAGAGTTGGACACGACTGAGTGACTTTCACTTTGTGTTCATTTAACTTGCATTAAGTAAACAATATTAGAAAAACCTCAGAATTTATTTTTCTCTGTTTCTTTTGTTCTAATTTTTCTATTTATCCCCATTTCCTCTACTTATCTCCCTTTCTCTGCTTCTTTATTTTACAATTTTAGAAAAGAATTTGAGACCTTGGAAAATATTTTACAGGTTGTTTGTTTGCTTGTTTATTTGGTTTGATTAGTTTTTAAAATAACCACTGCTCATCAGAATCCCCTGGGATGCTTTTTCAAAAACATAGATTCCTTGACCCTCCCTATCTCTGGAAAGTTTATTTAGGAGGTCTAAGATGTGGAGCCTGTATTTTCAAAAGCTTTCCTAGTAATTCCAAGGGAAGTCCCAGCAAGGAAGACAGTTCTCCAGTCTGTGACAGGGTTCATCTCATTGAGAGCCATGTGTACCCGTGTCCAGGTCACGTGTGTGGGTCAGGCACTGTAATAGATGTTTGGAACAAATCAGAAAACCAAGAGGACAAGATCCCTGCTCTTGTGGGGCTTATACTATACCATTAATTAAAACAAAACAAACCCATCCAGACCTCTGCCCTAGTCTACCGACTCCGGTTGCATACATGAACTGTCAACCCCCTTGCAAGTGTCTGTGCCTTTGTCTAAGGGAAGCCAGATAAAACACGGCTATAGGATAAGAGTATGAATCCTATATACAAGAGCCGTTAATATTTCCTCCCACTTCATACTGTCTTGGAGAACTTGCCCTTAATCCCTGCTCAGAATTTCTTTTCCCATACGTCCTATTGAGTGGTTCTGGTGTCATATAACTCCTGCTGTGGCCAAGCTGCTTGGACCAGGGGCAGACGTGATCACGGCTGGGCCAATCTAATTCTTCTTCTGGGAGCTGAGCATGTGCACTAAGAAAGCGAGTAGGATTGCTAAAGTAAATGCCTGTAAGGGCCAAGCAGGAAACAGTGAGTGATGCTTGTCAGGTTTAAGGAAACCAACAGCACAGTTTCTTTGGTTGACAGCACATGACCCATGATCTTGGAGTCAGGGATCTTGCTGTGGATTGAATGTTTCTGTCTCTAATTTTATATGTTGAAACTCCAATCCCTAATATGATGGCATTGGGTATTGGGACCTTTGGGAGGGTCATGATGGTGGAGCTCCTATAAACGGAACTGTGCGTGCGCGTTCAGTTGTATCTGAATACTTTGCGAGTCCACGACTGTGGCCTGCCAGGCTTCTCTGTAAATGGGATTTCCCAGGCAAGAATACTGGAGTGGGTTGCCACTCCTTTCTCCAGGGGAATCTTCCTGACTCAGAGACTGAACCTGCCTTTTTGCATCTCCTGCCAATGCAGAGTGTTTACCACTGAGCCACTCCTTAGTGACCTTATAAGAAGAGACAGGAGAAATTGCCCGCCTCCCCTCCGTCACACGAGGAAACCTGGAAGAGGACTCTCACTAGAACTCACCCGTGTCACACCCTGAACTTGGACTTCCCAGCCTCCAGAGCTGTGAGAACCATGTTTGTTGTTGAAGCCACCAGGTCTATGGCATTCTTATTAGAGCAGCTCCAAGTAATGAAGACAGATACAGTAGTGAGAGGTGAGAACTGCTGCGTGTAAACCCAGTTTGCCAGGTTGTCTGATGTTTACAAAAGAAGTCAAACATTCGGGTTTTTATATGAAATTTGCTAATCTAACAATGTTGAGATTATTTTACATAAAAAAAAAATAATTGTGTTGTCCCAAGCACACCCAGTCACGGGCCGTGTCTGCTGTAGAAACCCAGTGTGCAACCTCTCTGCTTGTTGTAGCCAGACTGGTGGAATCAAGGTCAGAGAAGCATCAGGGAGCAGGGGTCAAGGCCGCTAGGTTCCGTGCATTTGTCTGGAGAAGCAGAGTGGCAGGGGAAATAAGGTGCTAATGACAAAAACAGTTTTTTTGTTTAGTGTGCTGGAAAGGCACCCTGATTCTTAATTATCTTCTAGTTTTTTATTCCAGCCCATTGCTTCTGAAGCTTGGATTCTGTAAGACACCTCTTTTTCTTTATAATAAACTATTGTTTTTCTTAAGCTTCTATTAAATACAGTCAGTGGTAAACAGTGCCAGGCTGGACAGTAGTTGCTTAAGTATTTAAAAAGGATCTCAAGAAGATGCCAGCTTGCAAGTTATCTTAATGTTAAAGTGCCAAAGTTTTCCATCTTGCCTCCTTATCCTTTCTTGAGTTGGGGAGTTGGTTGAGAGGAGAAGATCCTGGAACATCTTGGTTAAATCCCAGGTAGGAATTATACTCAACTGGCCTGCAATAGGCTCCTCTAATTTCCTTCAACTACACACAGCTAAATAGGTGAACATTACTGCTGAAACAACTTTCCAGGCACCTTCTTTATAAATGGGACAGAAGTGGCCAAATTTGTGGGTGGTCCCTCAGATCTTGGGACTAAAAATAGTAAAGATACTTTGTAATCACAGGCCTCTCATTTAAAGCACTCCGAGTGGTTCATAAATGGTTAAGTGCTTGATATGCTAATAAGATTTCCAGTACATAAGGATGTGTTTTCTCATGTATATACTTGGGGTCTATGAGCTCAGTCAAGGCAGGGTCCTTCAGATGTTTAT
Organism: Oreotragus oreotragus; assembly: GCA_006410675.1. NCBI lineage: Eukaryota > Metazoa > Chordata > Mammalia > Artiodactyla > Bovidae > Oreotragus > Oreotragus oreotragus. The sequence continues at coordinate 687,303 of SJYX01015681.1, forward strand.
TTCTTTGAAGCTATTATTAAGTATGCAGGAAGACACCTCCCACCCCCATATTTTTCCTTGCCTCTTTATATCACTTTTGAAAGGAGATAGTGAAATGGAAATACAAACTAAGTTTATTCATGTGTAGATTTCCTAAGGAATCTCAGCTCTGCAGCTTCCAATCAGGAACCTTTTGGTAAAATGATCTTATAGCTTTCAGTCTCAAACCAAGTTTTCTGGGAATCTGCTGCTGTGTAACAAGTAACCCTTAAAGTTAAAGCTAAAAACACATCTACTGAAGTACTGATACATGCTACATGAGTGAACCTCGAAAACATGTTAAGTGAAAGAAGTCAGACACAAAAGGAGTATTGCATGAAATATCCAGAGTAGGTAAATCCACAGAGAGAGAAGGCAGATTCGTGATTAACAAGGGCTGGGGGCAGGGAGGAATGGAAGGTAATTGCTTAAAGCACACAGGGTTTCCTTTTGGAGTGATGAAAATGTTTTGGAACTGGATCAAGATGATTGTAGCACAATATGATGAATGTAGTAAATGCTATTGAATAATACACATTAAAATGGTTAATTTCCTGTTATGTGAATTTCACTTCACTAAAAAAAAATTGACACCGTTCAATTACATCTCTTGATTTTGTAGACCAGGGACTGAAGGAGGATTCAGGTGATATGTTCCATGTGATTAAAAGAGGCCACTTGGTAGGATTCTGGTATCAGCTAGGATGTTCAGTGGGATCCGGGACAGCTTAGTCATTCCCCTGGCAGCTTGGTGGGAACAGTCAGAAGAGGAGGCTCAGCTGGGCCTCTTCCTCTCCAAGTCCTCTCAGGCCTCTCCATGTGGTCTCTCCAGTAGGCTAGTCAGACATGGCAGCTTAGGGCTCCCAGAGACCACGTGGAAGCCGTCAGTCCTTTTAATGGCTGGCCCCAAACTGACATAGTGTTACTTCACCTGTATCCTATTGGCCAAAGCAGCCATGATTTAGACAGGGGAGTAAATAAACCCCATTTCTCGATAGGAGTGCAAAAATTTTGCAGAAATCCCTAGTCTGCCTCCCCAAGTTTCCTTTCACTGATGAGGTCATTAATATTGGTTGCCAAGGGAAACTCAAAACTCAGGTTCTAGATTCCCGATAATGCTGAACAGCTACATTTTCCAGTATAAGTAGTTTTGAAAACTGATGGCAATAGTTAACAGTCAGTAAGCATCTACTGAGCACCCATGATAGATATAGTCTTGAATTATAATAAAAATTACATACATCAATATTATAATAACTGTAGAAATCACAATCTTGGTTTCGTTAAATATGTTTGGGCCATACTGAATATGAATGTCTAGAAGGTAAAGTCAAGCACAATACTATTCTAAGATCTGGGACAGGAATTTGTCTTGAACTGAAGTCTCTTTGGTGCTGTGAATCTGGTCCTTGGTCCCTTTGACTCCTGATTTCCTGCCATTATACACGATAATTGCACTTACCATGGGCTTTAAGGCTGTGCACACTCTGGCTCCACTCTTCTATGTATCTTATTAACCATTCTGTGTCTGGTTTTCTGCTTTTTCCTGCTCTGAATCCTGAGTGCCTTGCCTTGCTTCTCCTATGCATTGTATGTGGGTATGACTTACTCCTAGCTCCTCAAGCTCTACCTTGAGACTCTACTGACATTTCCCAACTCTTCTATACAGATCTAGCTAGCCTTAGCATACCTTCTCAAAGCTTAGGCTTAACAGAAGAGACTTAAGAGTCATCACACCAGTAATCTCTAGGCTTCTTTCCACTGAAGACTTCTGTTGGTTTTACATTTACTTGACTCTCCTGGAAGTGGTGCTTAAGCTCACTGAGGAAAATCGGGCAGGGTTTGGCTGTGTTGTTTGTAGAGGCAAGAACTCTACAAATCAGCATCAGGAAAAACACAGCTCACTGGGTTAGTGATGAGTTAGAGAGAAAGAGAAACTTAGCCTATGACCCCACTGCTGCTGCTGACAAGTGCTCAGTTGTGTCTAACTCTTTGCAACCCCATGGACTATATAGCCCACCAGATTCCTCTATACATGGGGTTGTTCCAGCAAGAATTCTGGAACGGGTTGCCGTTTCCTTCTTTAGGCGAGGCGATCTTCCCAACCAGGGATCGAAACTGGCTCTTGGCATCTGTTGCGTTGGCAGGTGGATTTTTCACTACTAGTGCCACCTGGGAAGCTCCTATGATACCACAGTAGATGGTATTTTTCAGCTTGCTAAATATTTCAGCTCTCTCCCCACAGAAAGGGCTTCCCTGCTGGCTCAGTGATAAAGAATGCCTGCCAGTTCAGGAGACGTGGGTTTGATCCCCAGATGGGGAAGATCCCCTGGAGAAGGAAATGGCAACCGACTCCAGTATTCTTGCCTGGAAAATCCCATGAACAGAGGAGTCTGGCAGGCTATAGTCCATGGGGTCACAAAAGAGTTATATACAACTTACAACAGCAAAGTTATGCATTATGTAGGAAGGTTANGATCCCCTGGAGAAGGAAATGGCAACCGACTCCAGTATTCTTGCCTGGAAAATCCCATGAACAGAGGAGTCTGGCAGGCTATAGTCCATGGGGTCACAAAAGAGTTATATACAACTTACAACAGCAAAGTTATGCATTATGTAGGAAGGTTATGCATTATCATCCCACTGGTGTTAGGCTTGGCCACAAGACTTAATTTGGCCAAAGAAATGAGAGTGAGGTAGCCAAATGAGCCCTAGTGATCCTTGCTCCTGATATCCATGCCCTTGTGTAATCTCCTTCTACAATGAATCAGGGCTGGTTTTTTCGACCAATAGAACAGGCAGAAGTGGTGATGTATGAATGATGTATGATTTCAGAGGTTATACAAGACATGGCTGCTCCTGCCTTCTTCTCTGGGATCCCTTGGTCTGGGAAAGATCATCCACTGCACTGGGAGGACACTGAAGTAGTCCATGAAGAGGTGTATGTGGAGAAGATGGAGGCCCCAGACAATAGCCAGCACCAACTTGCCAGTCTTGTGAGTGAGTCACCTTGGAAGTGGGTCCTCCAACCCCAGATAAGCCTTCAGATGATGCTGCCTCAGCTGCAGCCTTATGAGGGAACCTTGAGAAAACCACACAGCCTAAATTATTGACCTGTAGAAACCATGAGATAATAAATGGTTATTGTCTTAAGCCAGCGTGTTTTGAAATGGTTTGATATACAACAATAAGTAACCAATACAAAGTCCATGAAGAGGTGTATGTGGAGAAGATGGAGGCCCCAGACAATAGCCAGCACCAACTTGCCAGTCTTGTGAGTGAGTCACCTTGGAAGTGGGTCCTCCAACCCCAGATAAGCCTTCAGATGATGCTGCCTCAGCTGCAGCCTTATGAGGGAACCTTGAGAAAACCACACAGCCTAAATTATTGACCTGTAGAAACCATGAGATAATAAATGGTTATTGTCTTAAGCCAGCGTGTTTTGAAATGGTTTGATATACAACAATAAGTAACCAATACAATATTTTTTGGGCTCCAAAATCACTGCAGATGGTGACTGCAGCCATGAAATTAGAGGACGCTTACTCCTTGGAAGGAAAGTTATGACCAATCTAGATAGCATATTGATAAGCAGAGACATTACTTTGCCAACAAAGGTCCGTCTAGTCAAGGCTATGGTTTTTCCTGTGGTCATGTATAGATGTGAGAATTGGACTGTGAAGAAAGCTGAGTGCCAAAGAATTGATGCTTTTGAACTGTGGTGCTGGAGAAGACTCTTGGGAGTCCCTTGGACTGCAAGGAGATCCAACCAGTCCATTCTAAAGGAGATCAGCCCTGGGTGTTCTTCGGAAGGAATGATGCTGAAGCTGCATCTCCAGTACTTTGGCCACCTCATGTGAAGAGCTGACTCATTGGAAAAGACTCTGATGCTGGGAGGGACTGGGGGCAGGAGGAGAAGGGGATGACCGAGGATGAGATGGCTGGATGGCATCACCGACTCCATGGACGCGAGTTTGACTGAACTCCGGATGATGGTGATGGACAGGGAGGCCTGGCGTGCTGCGATTCATGGGGTTGCAAAGAGTTGGACACGACTGAGCGGCTGAACTGACTGACTGATTGACGGACTGACAATGAATATCACTAACGTGGGTTGTTCCCCACAGTGTGGAAACATTAAGAGCCAGTCTGTGACTGCCGAATTGTCTCTTCTGTCTCTCATGGGGCTAGCTACGTTCCAGGTGAATACTGCTTCCTCAGTTTGGATCCTAGTGCAGAGGCAACACAGAACTCAAGCTCAGTGTATCTGTGTGCTATGCTTAATCACTCAGTCGTGGCCGACTCTAGTGACCCCATGGGCCGTAGTCCACCAGGCTCCTCTGTCCATGGGATTCTCCAGGCAAGAACACTGGAGTGGGTTGCCATTTCTTTCTCCAGGGGATCTTCTCAACCTACGAATCGAACCCGGGTCTTCTGCTTACACCTTATCTGAGATGGTTGTAATAATGCTTGAGCAAGAAATAAATCTTTGTGGCTTATTATAAGCCCTTGAGATTGTAAAGTTATTTGTTATCACAGCATAATCCAGCCTATGCTGGCTGATACAGCCAAAGATTGTCCATATTCCAAGTTAAATTCAAACTATTTTTTAAAGACATAGATTAATGGAAGCTTCCTAGAGGTAGAAGAGAGAGCTGATGTATATTTGGGATAGGAAGTGCAGGGAAGAGAGAGAGAGATAGATTCTCTTTCTACCCCTGCCCCAGGCTCTCCAGACACTTTGTTTGAGAAGCTCTGAGCATCCCAGCCCTGCCCTCCCTTTCAGCAAGCCCCTGTATCTGAGAATGGCTGCCTGTGTGGTCCCATGAAAGTAGCTGGCTTGTGCCTAGTTGTTCTGCCTTTAAACTAGTCCATAACTGGCTACCTGAGATGAGAAAATCAAGGAGCCTGCCTAACTGTGAGTGTGAGTATGAGTGTGCATTGCTCAATAAGTGCTAAGAGCTGTTTAACACTGTTAGGTAACAGTTTATGGATGAGTTTGCAAAAAGCCAGATTTTATTGACTTCACTGCTAATTACATCCTTTCAGGAAAGGAACCAGCCAGAGGAAGCAGGGAAGAAAAGAGTTCAAATTCATGTGCAGAGTTGTATGAATTTTCCCAGTATAGGATTCATTGCTTACATAATCTCCAGAGAGGTTATCTTAGAACGCCATATGTATGTCAGCTTCCTAACTGAGAGATACCAAATGGAAGAAGGGGAGCCTCTACTGTGTGAGCGTTATTGCAATGTTTGTCTCAAACTGATTTGTAAGAGTGCATTGGGCATTGCCAGATCCGTCCAGCCTCCCAAAGTTATGGTACCTTGAGAAAGGACCAGAAAATATTGCTGTGAGGGATAGAGAGAAAAGTGGGAAGCCATTCAACCATTGATATAATGAATCCTTGGGAAATTGTAGGAGGAGTTCCCTGAAGAGAGGGACAAAGAGTCAGCCGGTGTCTCCCTAGCCTCCCTATCTCCAGAGGTGACTCACTCCATCTCACCCAATCCAGAGCACCCCATTCTGAAGACTTCTATGACCACTTTGGTGTTCATCACCAATTCTCCCTTGAAGCTGACCTCTTTTGAATTTCAGGCCTGCATTTCTCACTTCCTCCAGACCTCTCCCTCTGTGTGACTGTCTCTCTTTTATGCACCTCAAACTTCTCCATTCACCAAACCAACTTGCTCCTTACCTTAGGCTCTCCACGGCTCCTCGTTCACTCTTGTAGTGAACCAGGCTAGAAACTCTGTAGTCCTTACTGAGAATTTCTATGAAGGCTAAGCCTCAAAAACCTTGCACACCCACAGCCTTTCTCCAAAACAGTTCTTCTAAACTGTGCCCTGCTGGTACCATGTGACCTGGCCTCCTTGGCCACAGCTGATTAGACCAGAGGCCTTGGCAGCCAGTCCACAGAGGACGCTGCCTCTTAGAGACATGGATATGACTGAATTGTTAGACTCCCCTCTCAAAATGTGAACTAAAGATTCAGAGAGCAAGTCAATTAGTCAGTAGGGAGGAGAAATTAAAAGACACAGAGGAGGAATTTCCCTGGCAGTCCAGTGGTTAAGACTCCATGCTTCCAATTCAGGGGACGTGAGATTTATCCCTGATAGAGGAACTAGGATCCTGTATGCTACAGGAGTGCCACCAAAACAAACAAAAAGACACAAAGGAACAATCATAGGCAACTCTCATGAGGTCATGTGTGTCAGAGGCTGTGAAAGCTTAGAGGAAGCACAAACGCAAGGACAGAGGAGTCCTGAGCAGTGAGCTCTGAGCAGCAGACCACCAGTGGCTGACTGCTGCTGACCACACAGCGTTAGGAGCTGGGACCTCCAGGAAGTGACGAGGTCAGGAGTGTGCAGCCCTCATGGATGGGATCAGTGCTTTCATAAGAAGAGTTATGAGAAAGCGTCTCTGTTCTCTGCTGTCTGAGGATACAAGACCGCCATCAGCAAACCACGTGGTAGATAGGCCAGCACCTTGATCCTTGGACTTCCCAGCCTTCCAATGTGAATAATATCTGCTGCTTATACCACCTAGTCTGGGGTACAGTAAGTCCCCTACATACAAATGAGTTCCATTCTGGGAGGATGTTCATAAGACCAATTTGTTCCTAACTCCAGCAAAGTTAGCCTATCTCTCTGGAGTGCATGCATGCTCACTCATGTGCGAGTCTTTGTGACGCTATGGCCAGGTTCCTCTGCCCATGGAATTTCCCAGGCAAGAATGCTGAGTGGGTTGCCATTTCCTACTCCAAGGGATCTTCTTGATCCAGGGCTCAAATCTGGTCTTTCGCGTCTTCTGCATTGGCAGGCAGGTTCTTTACTACTGCTGGCAGCATCTGGGAAGCCTAATAGTATTATACTGCAACAGGTTTATAATAGTTTCCACAAAAATAATATGTACATTAAAAAAGCAAACACAAAAGTTAAAGAAAACATTTTTAATCTTACAGATTAAAAGGTACAGATGGCACCTTGAAAAGTATAGTACAACAGCTGGCATACAAGCATGTGAGCAGTTGGCACGCCTGCTCACATCTGTGAATTTTCGCAACTTGAAGGTTCATATGTAGGGGACTTAATGTAATTTGCTACTCTATTAGTCTTTGCCCTGCTTCATCCCACATTCCAAGGCCAAATTTGCCTGTTACTTCAGGTGTTTCTTGACTTCCTACTTTAGCATTCCAGTCCCCTATAATGAAATGGACATCTTTTTTGGGTGTTAGTTCTAAAAGGTCTTGTAGGTCTTCATAAAACCGTTCAACTTCAGCTTCTTCAGCATTACTGGTTGGGGCATAGACTTGGATAACTGTGATACTGAATGTTGGTGACTGCAGCCATGAAATTAGAAGATGCTTACTCCTTGGAAGAAAAGTTATGACAAACCTAGATAGTATATTCAAAAGCAGAGACATTACTTTGCCGACTAAGGTCCGTCTAGTCAAGGCTATGGCTTTTCCTGTGGTCACATATGGATGTGAAAGTTGGACTGTGAAGAAGGCTGAGCGCCAAAGAATTGATGCTTTTGAACTGTGGTGTTGGAGAAGACTCTTGAGAGTCCTCTGGACTGCAAGGCGATCCAACCAGTTCATTCTGAAGGAGATCAACCCTGGGATCTCTTTGGAAGGAATGATGCTAAAGCTGAAACTCCAGTATTTTGGCCACTTCATGCAAAGAGTTGACTCATTGGAAAAGACTCTGATGCTGGGAGGGATTGTGGGCAGGAGGAGAAGGGGATGACCGAGGATGAGATGGCTGGATGGCATCATGGACTTGATGGACGTGAGTCTGGGTGAACTCCGAGAGATGGTGATGAACAGGGAGGCCTGGCGTGCTGCGATTCATGGGGTCGCAAAGAGTCGGACATGACTGAGCGACTGAACTGAACTATTGTAATTTGCTACAGTGGCCTGAACTGACTAAGACAGTTCCTCTTGCTCTCTGTCAGGACTCCAGGATGTTCTTCCTGGGCCATTTCATCAATTCTGAGGTCTCATCTTCCACCGTGTACCGAAGGGCTCAGATCTGTATCACAGGGAGACCACTCCTGAGGTCTAGGCTATCAAGTTGTAAGACCTATAATAGCTCTCTTCACCTTACCTGCGGAGAAGGCAATGGCAACCCACTCCAGTGTTCTTGCCTGGAGAATCCCAGGGACGGCGGAGGCTGGTGGGCGGCCGTCTATGGGGTTGCACAGAGTCAGACACGACTGAAGCGATTTAGCAGCAGCAGCAGCAGCAGCAGCAGCAGCAACAGGTGGAAAGTACCTACAGCAGCCCATGGCACATAATACACCTTCAATATATCAGAAACCAGCTTATTCTGTGCCTGTCACTTTGTTAATTTTTAAAGTAACCCTATGAGATCTTAAGGGATTTATCCAACTCCAGAGCTTAATTCTTAAGCCAAGACATATTGTACTGTTAGTCTTTGGCTAACCCCTTGCAGAGCTGGGTGTTCCCTCTTTGGGTGGCCACCGTACTCACACCGGGCTCAACTCACCCCACTCACTGTTTCACAGCTCACAGTGGGCATCAGCTCTCCACTAAGCCACCAGCTTCTTCTTGCCTGTGAAGACTGGGCTTTATCTTGTTTCCCCAGTAGAATGCCTGGTTCACAAGTGCTCATGCTTAACATGTCTTGCTAAATAAATGAACTCAGGAAAGTGTTCATAGAAATAGCTACTCTGCATCCTTTCTTCTTCCAGATAGTCTATAATGTGCAATTTATATTAAATTACTTTTTAATTGATCACATGTTTTTATAGAAAACTTATATTTACACACAGAATAATGTGGACATGGAACATTTCTAAGAAGGAAAAGGAGTACGTCAAGGCTGTATATTGTCACCCTGATTATTTAACTTCTATGTAGAGTACATCATGAGAAATGCTGGGCTGGAGGAAGCACAAGCTGGAATCAAGATGCTGCGATTCATGGGGTCGCAAAGAGTCGGACACGACTGAGTGACTGAACTGAACTGAACTGATGGTACATTTGTTTCAATTAACAAGATGATATTGATCCATTATTATTAACTAAAGTCTGCACTTCATTCCAACTTCCTCAAATGTTTTTTCCTATTCCAGGATCCCGCACTGCATTTAGTCTTCATGTCTTCTCAGCCTCCTCTTGGCTATGACTATCCCTCAGTCTCTGGACCCGGAAAATACCCAGTTACCGCGAAGTTCAGGTCATCCTCTCCATCATAGCTCTGATTGGATGTGCTTCCCCTGGAAAGGATTTTCACATCCAATCTTGGGGTGTTAAGGGGAAACCATAGAATTTTTTTGTGAAAGAGCCTGATACCCAACCACTTGGGGGGAGCTGGGGTCCAGGGTGAGGGGGGACACAGCACAACTTAGAACCTTACATAGCAGAGATATAATAACGCCAGTTTCCCAGTGATTTCTTCTCCCAAGTCCTTACTTTAGGCTTCTCAGAGCCAGGGACCTTGTTCTTTCAGGTGAATTTTACCCTGCTCTCACCTGGCCAGCTCTCAGTGGAAAGAAACAGGAGAGCGTCCTGGGTTCCCCTGCCATCCCCCCCTGCCTCATAGTCATGCATTTTCACAGCAGCCATAAATCTAGGGAGATCAAAATTAATACCCCACGTTGCCCCTAGACCACTGTTAATCACATTAGCCACATGCCTTAACGCCTCCCATACTCCTTTTTAAAAAGATTCTATCTCTCCTTCCTCCTTCTCTGCACCTCCTTCATCCTGGCTCCTTTCTCCACTCCTGACCAGGCGAAGATTAGAAACAAACAAAAGAATGTCTAATCTTGTCATCTCTGGTCTGTTTCTTTTCACTTCCTAAGCTAAATTCCAAATTGGTAATTACATTAGTCATCCCCAAATCCAGCCTTCCCTGTGGGGTCGGCCCCCTGAGCACTCTTTCCCTCACTCTTTCCTGAGGCTGGAACATGGTTTGTAAAAAGCTTCTTTCCCTAAATTTCCAATTTGTATTCTCTCTAAAATCTTGTGCCTTTGCAGAAACTGGTCATCTTAATTAAACCTGAAGCTGCAAAAGCGTCCAGAATATAACCGTTCTCCTTGTTACACCTTCTACCTTGCAGCCAATTAATGATACAGAAAGCTAACTGCTGTGCATGCTGCTCGGAGGAAGATGAATTAAGAAAAGGCTGGTGGGAGGCCCTGCTGAGAATGGGGCCAGGCCCTGAGCTAAGATGGGATGGAATGTGCAAAGGGCTTTATGAAAGCTTGGGCTAGATGTGAAACTGTGTACAGCCATACTGACCTGCAGGGCTGCTGATGAAAAACTAAAAATAGGGTGTGTCAATTTTCCCTACGAATTTGCCACTTTCTCAGAGTAGCTCTGACTTTGTCCTGTGGACAGGGCAGGGGAGTTTTCCTCAAATTGCAAACTGTACCTCCTTACCTGGCTCTGCCCCAAATAACACTCTGATGCATTCCACTTGAGAAGTTTCTTTCTATAAACACTTTGGCACCTCCTCTTTGCATTTATGACAGAAACCTGTCCCTTTTTTGAGAAGGGGTTTTTTGTTGTTGAGGCTAGTGGTCAGAAATGAGAAATTTGGTATGTGTAACTTTTTAAGAATTTTAAAATATGGACCTAAAAGTCTATTAACTTTTGTTACAATACTGCTTCTGTTGTATGTTTTGGAATTTTTTTGGCTGCAAGGCATGTGGGATCTTAGTTCCCCAACTGGTGACTGAACTGGTGACCCGTTTTACTGGAAGGTGAAGTCTTCACTGCTGGACCACTATGGAAGTCCCAACTTTTGTTATTTAAAGATCGGTCGATGGTTTTTTCAAGTGAAGTTATAAGAATTCATGCTCTTTCATTAGTTATCCATTCTGGGCTGAGGGCTCTCAAAAATGAGTTTTCATGACCCATTTGCTCTCCTAACATTCACTGAGCGGTGTGCAGGCATGGTGCTAGATGCTGGGGATATAGAGAGGAACAGCGCACAGGCCTGCTCTGAGAAGCCTAGATGGGAGGGGGACAGAGACTTCTTAACAGAAAAATTATGTGTGTGCAAAAGTATGGTGTGTGGTGTGACAGAAGCCTCAGCAGATTGCTATGAAGGAACAGGGAAGGAGCACCTAACTTAGAAAGTGAAAGTGAAGTCGCTCAGTCGTGTCCGACTCTTTGTGACCCCGTGGACTGTAGCCCACCAGGCTCCTCCATCCATGGGATTCTCCAGGCAAGAATACTGGAGTGGGGTGCCATTTTCTTTTCCAGGGGATCTTCCTGAGCCAGGGATCGAACCCAGGTCTCCTGCATTGCAGGCAGACGCTTTAACCTCTGAACCACCAGAGAAGCCCTGGGGGAAGTAAAAAAGTTTTCACCAAAATACTGATATTGCTGCTCAGTTGAATTAGTATTCTGACACCCAGTTGTTGTTCTTTAGTTGCTTAGCCCTTTCTGACTCTTTTCTGACCCCATAGACTGTAGCCCACCAGGCTCCTCTGTCCATTGGATTTACCAGGCAAGAAACTGAAGTGGGTTATCATTTCCTTCTCCAGGGGATCCTCTTGACCCAGGGATCGAACTCAGGTCTCCTGCATTGGCAGACAGATTCTTTACCACAGGGCGACGGGAAGCCCTCGACACCCCATGTTGTATTGCAATTCCGTTATACCAGAGTTAGCATACTGCTGCTGCTGCTGCAACGAAGTCACTTCAGTCATGTCCGACTCTGTGCGACCCCACAGACGGCAGTCCACCAGACTCCCCCGTCCCTGGGATTCTCCAGGCAAGAACATTGGAGTGGGTTGCCATTTCCTTCTCCAATGCATGAAAGTGAAAAGTGAAAGTGAAGTCGCTCAGTCGTGTCCGACTCCTAGCTACCCCATGGACTGCAGCCCACTGGGCTCCTCCATCCATGGGATTTTCCAGGCAAGAGTACTGGAGTGGGGTGCCATCACCTTCTCCCCCAAAATTAGGGGTATAGTCACCTACGAGACTGCCCCACTACAGATACCAGCACAAATTTAAGGGGTCCTTAGCCACCTGTACTTATGGCTGATTGGCTGTAAATACAGGAGTTCTTGTGATCCCTGCAGGTTCCATAATTTGCTAGAATGTCTGACAGAACTCAGGAAAGTGCTACATTCCAAGTTCAGTTTTATTATAAATGATACAGATCAGGAACAGCCAAATGAAGAGAAACACAGGCTGAGGTCTGGGAAGATCTCATGTACTCTCCTCATGGAAAGAGGGTGCATCACTCTCTGTGCATATCAAAGTGTTCACCAACCCAGAAGCTCCCCTCAGCTTTGGTGTCCAAAGTTTCATTATACATGCATAGCTGGTTAAATCACTGCCCTCATGATTAAACTCAATCTCCTGTCCCCCTTCTCCCTCTGGAGGTTGAGTTGGCTCAAAAACCTAACCCTCTAATCACAGTCGTCCCAGTGTCCAGCTCCCATTCAGAAGTTATGTAGGGGCCAGGATGAGTCACCTCATTAACATAATGACAGCACAATGCTCCAAGGGGCTCATGAATAACAAAGATCCTTCTATCACTCTGGAAATCCCAAGGGTATGAGAAGTCCCATGCCCAGAACCTGGGGAAAAATTCAGACAAATCCTTTATAAAACAATTTTTGTATACTAACATACGGTGGTATGCTGGGAAGAAATTCCATCAAGTGATTAAGGGTGGCTGCAAGGGTCAACTTGAGGATCACTGGCCTAAGCTGGCCAAACACTAAGCTGAAGATGCCCCTTGGCCCCTGTAGGCAGGGTAGCAGGTGAGCTTAGCTTGTATTGAAGATAATATGAGTTACCTTTGTTTCTCCTTTCCTTCACTCTCAATTTTGCACCTCTCTCCACTCTTCTTTTTCCTGCAGTTTCTTTTCATCAGTTTCTCCAACTTTTCCTGCCTAAATTGCTTCAAGTTGTGGCCCAAAGCCACCTCAAAGCCCGCTGAAACCCCATTACATCAAATAGTCCTCCCTTTTAACTGACCCTCTCCCCAAGACTCCGAGTCAAATGCAGATCCGTGGAGCCCCTCCATTGTGTCTCATACCAGTAGCCAGAGTGAAATCCTGTGGAAGTCATAGTAACTAGGGGTTTCTATTCTTTAAAGCTGTCCCAACTCCAAAACAGATCCTGGATATTTTACAGAAGCTTTGGGAAGAAGAGAGGAAATAACATCCCCTAGAGTCTCTTTGATGTGAGCTCTGCCTTACATCATGCTCTTCCCTTTATCACTGAATACATCCTTGTCCTCTTCTGGGAGGGAGGAAAGAAATCATCATCGTCCTTGCTTGGGAGACTTAAGGTTTGTCCCAGAAAGATGGTCATGAAAGAGAGAGGGGTTCCTCTGATGGCACATACACTCTGAATTCTCTCTCCTTTGTAGGGGTTGGGGTGCCGGTAGGAAAAAGTTATGTAAAAGAGGATAAGGATCAAATTGTAACAAAAGAGGATAAGGATCAAATTGTAAACAAATAAAAACAATTTATTTCCAGGAGATAAAGATTTTAAATAAAAATTCTCATTTTTCTCAGAAACATTGAGATTGGGTGAAAGGGGAAGATGTTTTAATTTTCTTAAAGAGTCCCTAGACATCTCCATTCATTCATTCAACAAATATTTATTGAACATCAATAATGTGCCAGGTACTGTTCTAGATGTTTGGAAAATATTAATAGCAAGGAATGAAATTGAAAAACGTCCCTATGCAAATAGTCTCTTCAATAAATGGTGTTAGGAAAACTGGATAGCCACATGCAAAAGATAGCAACTGGACCGTTATCTCATACTATATATGAAAATTAACTCAAAATGAATTAAAACTTGAGTGCAAGATCTGAAACCATAAAACACCTAGAAGAAAACATGGGCAATAACTCTATGACATCAATCTTGAAAAATGATTTTTGAATCTGATACCACAAGCAAAAATAAATAACTGGGATAAGATCAGACTTAAAGGCTTCTGCACAGTGAAGGAAATCTCAACAAAATAAAAAGACAACCTAGTGAATGGGAGAAAATATTTGCAAATCAGATAAGGGGTTGATATTCAAAATATTTTTAAAATTTAGACAATTCAAAAGCATAAAAATCAAACACTTTAATTTAAAAATGGTCAGAAGTTCCGAATGGATATTTTCCCAAAGAAGACATAGTTAGTTAGTTAAGTCACTCAGTCGTGTCTGACTTTTTGCGACCCCACGGACTGTAGCCCACCAGGCTCCTCCGTCCATGGGATTCTCCAGGCAAGAATCCCGGAGTGGGTTGCCATTTCCTTCTCCAGGGGATCTTCCCGACCCAGGGATCGAACCCAGGTCTCCCATATTAGAGGCAGACGCGTTAACCTCTAAGCCACCAGGGAAGCCCATATAGATGGTCAATNTCCTCCGTCCATGGGATTCTCCAGGCAAGAATCCCGGAGTGGGTTGCCATTTCCTTCTCCAGGGGATCTTCCCGACCCAGGGATCGAACCCAGGTCTCCCATATTAGAGGCAGACGCGTTAACCTCTAAGCCACCAGGGAAGCCCATATAGATGGTCAATAGGTGCATAAAAGGTGCTTAACATCACGAATTATCATGGAAATGCACATCAAAACCACAGTGAGATATCACCTCACATCCATTAGAATGGCTATTATCAAAAAGTCAGAAAATAACAACTGTTGCAAGGATGTGGAGAAAAGGGAAACTGCACTTTGGTGGGAATGTAAGTTGGTACAGTCACTATGGAGAACAGTGTGGACACGCCTCAAAAAACGAAAAATAGAGCCACCAAATGATCCAGTCATTTCAATTCTGGATATTTATTCAAAGAAAATAAAAACACTAGCTCAAAAAGATTCACATCTCCATGTTTATTGTAGCATCATTTACAATAGCCAGGATATGGAAGAACCTATGTCCATTGGTTAGATGAATGGATCAAGAAGATGTGGAATGTATATACAATAGAATGTTTTTCAGCCAGTGAGCTGAACAAAATCATGCCATTTGCAACAACATGGGTGGGCTTTGAGGGCATTAGGCTAAGTGAAATAAGTCAGAGAAAGACAGATATTGTGTGATCTTACTTACATGCAGAATCGTAAAAGACAAGCAAACGAAAAACTGAACTCATCACAGCTACAGAGAATAGATTGGAAGTTGCCCAAGGCAGAGTGTAATGGGGTGGGCAAAATAGATGAAGGGGGTCAGAGATACAAACTTACAGTTATAAAATATTAAGTCATGGAAGTGTACAGCATGGTGACTATAGTTAATAATATTGTGCTGCATATTTGAAAGTTGCTAAGAGAGTAAATAGAGGAAAAGAGCAGGATGGGAAAGACTAGAGATCTCTTCAAGAAAATTAGAGACACGAAGGGAACATTTCATGCAAAGATGGGCTCAATAAAGGACAGAAATGGTATGGACCTGACAGAAGCAGAAGATATTAAGAAGAGGTGGCAAGAATACACAGAAGAACTGTACAGAAAAGATCTTCATGACCCAAATAATCATGATGATGTCATCACTAATCGAGAGCCAGACATCCTGGAATGTGAAGTCAAGTGGGCCTTAAAAAGCATCACTATGAACAAAGCTAGTGGAGGTGATGGAATTCCAGTGGAGCTATTTCAAATCCTGAAAGATGATGCTGTGAAAGTGCTGCACTTAGTATGCCAGCAAATTTGGAAGACTCAGCAGTGGCCACAGGACTGGAAAAGGTCAATCTTCATTCCAATCCTAAAGAAAGGCAATGCCAAAAAAATGCTCAAACTACCACACAATTGTGCTCATCTCACATGCTAGTAAAGTAATGCTCAAAATTCTCCAAGCCAGGCTTCAGCAATACATGAACCGTGAACTTCCTGATGTTCAAGCTGGTTTTAGAACAGGCAGAGGAACCAGAGATCAAATTGCCAACATCCGCTGGATCAT
>SJYX01015681.1:704710-758432 GCA_006410675.1 Oreotragus oreotragus
CCTTGGATTGCAAGGAGATCCAACCAGTCCATTCTGAAGATCAGCCCTGGGATTTCTTTGGAAGGAATGATGCTAAAGCTGAAACTCCAGTACTTTGGCCACTTAATGCAAAGAGTTGACTCATTGGAGAAGACTCTGAAGCTGGGAGGGATTGGGGGCAGGAGGCGAAGGGGACGACAGAGGATGAGATGGCTGGATGGCATCACGGACTCTATGGACGTGAGTCTGTGTGAACTTCGGGAGCTGGTGATGAACAGGGAGGCCTGGCGTGCTGCGATTCATGGGGTTGCAAAGAGTCAGACACGACTGAGCGACTGAACTGAACTGAACTGAAGAGAGTAAAAGTTTCATCACAAGTAAAAAAAAAATTTGTAACTATGTGTGGTGAGGGATGTGAACTAGATTTACTGTGGTGATCATTTTACAATTATATAATATTGAATCATTGCTGTACACATGAAACTAATATAATATTGCATGTCAGTTATATCTTAATGAAAAAAGTAAAAAGGCAGGCAATATACTTCAATAATTTCCAAGATCTTTGTTATTTAAATGCCCTAGGCAGAGCTGAGTTAATCACAGATGAGTTTTAAAAAAAGTAGAACAGAGAGTTTCAGATGTTTCTATTAGTTAAGTGAAATAATCTTATAAAAAATGTTGTTTCTCATAAAATATTGCTCTTACTCTGCAATAATTAGTTTTGGAAATGCTTAAGCTTCCTTTGTTTTTCAAGTTGAGATGTAATAAAAATTTATAGCAATTTTAAAAAAAGAAGAAGATAAGAAAAAGTCCTCCTGCTGGGGAAATTCACAGTTCTTTTGAGGAAAGGAAAACAAACCAATAAATATATAATATAGCAGATGGTAATAATTGCTGGCTAAGCAATCAGAGAGTGAGATAAAGGAGGGGGCTTTATATAAGGACGTCAAGAACAGTCTTGCTGTGAGGTGATCTTTGAAGTGAAATGAGAAATTAAGAAGAGTGAGGAGAGTGTTTTTGGTAGAGGCAACAAGTGAAAAGACCTTTAGGAACAGTCTTTACTCCTCACATCAGGAACTTGCTGGAGATCAAGTGGTTAAGACTCCATGCTTTCATTGCAGTGGGTACAGGTCCGATCCCTGGTCTTGGAACTAAGATCCCACATGCCTCAAGGTGCAGCCAAAAATAAAAAATAAATAAATAAAAAATAAATAAATGAAAGAAAGGAGATGAAATTAGAAAGCTAGGTTGGGGTTATATATATTTTTAAATCCTCACAAGCCTACAAGTCAGTACTATTGTTATCCCTTTTTAAAAAACTTTTTGCTTTACCAATTTCTTCAGCCTTTTCCGCTTCCCCTTTCTCTAATCTTTCCTCCAACTTTTCCTCCTTCCTTTGCATCCCTGATTTTCTCCCTCTTGACAGTCTTATCTAGCATACTTCCTGGAGTATGCCCAATCTTATCCAGAAAATGGTATTTTTTTTTTTTTTTNTTGCTTTACCAATTTCTTCAGCCTTTTCCGCTTCCCCTTTCTCTAATCTTTCCTCCAACTTTTCCTCCTTCCTTTGCATCCCTGATTTTCTCCCTCTTGACAGTCTTATCTAGCATACTTCCTGGAGTATGCCCAATCTTATCCAGAAAATGGTATTTTTTTTTTTTTTCTTTTTTATGGTGGGGGAGAAGCGTACAAAGTCACTCACTCACTCTGCCTCAGTGAGTGACACTCAGGCCACATGTAGCTGCCATGTGACCAGGGCACACTGCTGAGAAAGCCCTTCCCCAGTTCTGGGCCACTTGTGGAGCAAACCTCAGCTCTTCAAACCATGGGGTGAAGACTTTCTGTCAGTGTCTCCTGCCAACTTTGAGGAATATGGGCAGCAGGACATGGGATGGAGAGGGAGGGACTGTAAAAACACATTTCTCTGTCTGTCAGCAGTCAAGCTGAAAACTCACCAGGATCTGCCAGGTAAGACTTCCTAGTTCATGAATTAAAATCAGAATACTTAACTCTCTACTTCTATGATAGAGGAAATAGAAGTTGTTCAGCTTATATTAATTTTTAGGACATGCATTAGGTTTTTTAAAACAAAGTGAAAAAAAAACTCTCTTAACAGTAGCATGATTTCCACACACTCTCCTCTTTAACCTTATGTCAAAAGATATGCAATGACTGAACCTCTTGACCTTTAAAGAAAACTCTTATTCATATGTACAAAGATAAACATTGCCATAAATATGAAGTTTAAGACTCTTAAGGAGAGAAATGCCTGTTTCAGGTGGTATCTGCCTTAGACAGAGACTGAAGATGGATTGAAACAGTCTCTTTAATTTGTTTCCTTTTTTCCATCCTCATATTTCTAAATTCCTCTCCTCTCTCCTGTCTCCATGGCCACTATGGAAAACAGTAGGGAGGTTCCTCAAAAACTAGAGTAGCCATATAATCCTGCAATCCTACTCCTGGGTGTATATCCTGAGAAAATTAGAATTCAAAAAGATACATGCACTTTAATAGTCACTGTAGCCCTATCTACAACAGCCGAGACGAAGACAACTGTCCATCAATGGAGGACAGATAAAGATGTGGTACATGCACACAATGGACTATTACTCAGCCCTAAAAAAGAATGGAACAGTGACACTTACAGCAACATTTGTGCACCTCGAGATTATCATACTAAGTCAGTCAAAGACAAATATTATGTGATATCACTTATACGTAGAATGTAAAATATGATATAAGTGAGCCTTTCTATGAAACAAAAACAGACTCACAGATATAAAGAAAAGACTTGTGACTGCCAAGCGGGAGCGCAGTGGGGGAGTTTGGAATTAGCAGGTGGAAACTATTATGGATAAACAGCAAAGTCCTACTGTATAGCACAGGGAACAATATTCAAAACCTTAACCCTAACCATAGTGGAAGAGAATATGGAAAAGTATATATATATATATGTAATTGAATCACTTTGCTGTGTAATAGAAATTAGTGCATTATAAATCAATGATACTTCAAAAATAAAAATAAAAACCCACACTGAGTCATGCCATTCCCACTTACAATCTCTCTACCACCACCTTTGTATCATCTGCACTTTATGTCTCTGCTGTTGTTCTCACCACATTGTAGGGTGAAAAATTCATTTCCACATGGCCTCCACTATAAGCAGGCAAACTTCGAACTTCATTCATCTCTGCATGGTCCAGGCCACTTTGCAGGTACAGGAAAGGTACATGAACAGCTAAGTGAATGAAGGGGCTAATTTCTGAATAGAATTTGGAGCCCTGCCTGGGCTTTACCATTCATATTGCAGCCACTGCAACAGCTTTTCTTGAGGCTCTTCTCAACTTGAAGGCTATTCTTGGTGCTTGTGTTCATTTACATCCTGGCTATATTGTAAGCTTTTCCTTGTCTATGTGTTTTGTCCGATTGAGATGAAGAGGTCACTGGTTTTCTCTCATAGAGCGCTTGATGCACTTCAGATGGCAAAACCCAATGCTGAATGTACGTAGTCAGTGGTGTGCTGTTAATTCCCAGTACATGCCAGAATCATCTGTCAGCGTCAGAATGGTGCCCTGAGAGTCTTAGATAAACAGACTCCCCTGGTGGTTCAGTGGTTAAGAATCCACAGGAGACGTGGATTGGATCCCTTCCCTGGGAAGATCCCACATGCTGGAGGGCAGCTCAGCCCATGCACCACAACTACTGAAGCTCTCCTGACCTAGAGCAAAGGTGCCACAACAAGAGAAGTTCCTGTAATGAGAACTAGGGCATAGCCCCCACTCACTACACCCAGAAAAACCCCACACAGCAACAAAGATGCAGTGCAGGCAAAGGTACACAAACTAAATCGCAAAAGAAAACAGCTAGAAAATGACTTCATTTGTTCATTCACTCATTCACGTGTTAGCTGAATAAGAAAACTTATTCAATAAGTGTGTGAACTATTAACTGAGCCCCCATTATCCCAGGCGGGCTTCCCTGGTGGCTCAGTGGTAAAGAATCTGCCTACTAAAGCAGAAGACATGGATTTGATCTCTGGGTCAGGAAGATCCCCTGGAGAAGGAAATGGCAACCCCACTCAAGTATTCTTTCCTGGAAAACCAAATGGACAAAGGCGCCTGGCAGGATACATTCCATGGGGTCTCAAAGAATCGGACACAGCTTAGCGACTGAATAACAAATCTTAGGTATAAAAAGTATAAGAAGAAACATGGTCTGTATAGTTATAGGTCTCACTGTGTTTATAGTCCAGAACCCCTTGGGAACTGGGGGAAATGTGTGGCCTAGATTATATAGCTAGAATACTTTGCTGTTTCCCATAGTTGCCATGAAGACCTCAGACAGAAGAGGAAGGAGGGGACCTCTGGTATCACCCAGTAGTTTCTGATATTCTTCCATCTTAGCCTGAGCTGTGGCCCTTTCCCCAGCTGCAAATACCACCCACGGGACTTCCGATTCCAGATGGTGGAGTAGAAGGACCCGTGCTCATTTCCTCCTCCGAGAGCACCAAAATAGCACCTAGTTGTTGAACAACAATCAACAGGAGATTGCTGGAAACCACCACCACCACCACCAACAACAACAACAAAAACCCACATCCAAAGACAAAGAAGAATACCCAGCGAGACAGTAGGAGGGGCACAATCACGATAAAATCAAATCCCGTACCCCCTGGGTGGGTGAGCCACAAACTGGAGAACAAAACCAAAGAAGTTCACCCACTGTGGTGAAGGTTCTGAACCCACATCAGGCTTCCCAGCCTGGGGATGCAACAAAGGGACTGGGAATCCCCAGGGAATCTGGCCTTGAGGGCCAGCAGGGTTTGATTACAGGACTTCCAGAGTACTGGGGCAAACTAAGACTTAGAGGGCACAAACAAAAGTTTTGTGTGCACCAAGACTCAGAGAAGAGGAGCAGTGACCCCATAGGTGACTGAACCAAAACTGCCTTCTGGTGTTGGAGGGCCTCCTGTGGAGGTGTGTGTTGGCAGGGGCTCACCACAGGTATGGGGGCACTGGAAGGCCCCCCTTGGTCTAAACCCTCTTGGAGTTCACCATTAACCCTATCATAGAGCCCAAAGACCCCAGGCCAAACTACTACCAGTGAGGGAGTACAACTCCATCCATCAGTGGATAATTGGATTGAAGCTTTACTGAGCAAGGCCCTCCCCACCAGAGCAAGAGCCAGTTTTTCCCACCACCAGTCCCTCCCATCAGGAAGCTTAAAAACCTCTTAGCTACATCCATCAGAGGGCAGACAGAAGAATCAAGAAGAACCACAATCCCACAGCAGCTATAACAAAAACCATATTACAGAAAGCTAATCACAGTGAAAAAGCAGAAAATTATGTCCCTGATGAAGGGACAAGGCAAAACCTCAGAAAAACAAGTAAAGTAAGTGGAGATTGGTAATATACCAGAAAAAGATTTCAGAATAATGATAGTAAAGATGATCCAAGATCTCAGGAAAAGAATGGAGGCAAAGATTGAGAAGATGCAAGAAATGTTTACTGAAGACCTGCAAGAACTAAAGAACAAATAGAGAGCAATAATACACTAGAAGGAATCCAAAGCAGAATAACCGAGGCAGAGGAACAGATAAATGACCTGAAGGACAGAATGGTGGAAATCACTGCCACAGAACAGAATATTGGGGAAAAAAAATGAAAAGAAATGAAGACACCCTGAGAGATCTCTGGGACAATACTAAATGCATCAACATTCACATTGTAACAGTACCAGGAAGAGAAGACAGAGAGAAAGGATCTAAGAAAATATTTGAAGAGATAATAGCAAAAACTTAACAGAATATGGGAGAGGAAATAGTCAACCAAGTTCAGGAATCACAGAGAGTCCCAGGCAGGATAAACCAAAGGAGGAACATATCGAGACATAGCAATCAAACTGACAAAAAATGAAAGACAGAGATAAAATATTAAAAGCAAGAAGGATAAAGAGACAAACAACATACAAGAGAATGGCCATCAGGCTATCAGCTGATTTCTCAACAGAAACTCTACAAGTTAGAAGGGAATGGCATGACATATCTAAAGTGATGAAAGGGAAGAAACTACAATCAAGAATACTCTACCCAGCAAGACTCCCCTTCGGATTTGATGGAGAAATCAAAAGCTTTCCAGACAAGCAAAAGTTAATTCAGCACCACCAAACCAGCTTTACAACAAATGCTAAAGGAACTTCTCTAGGCAGGAAACACAAGAGAAGGAAAAGCCCTACCTACAGAAAATAAACCCCAAACAATTGAGAAAATGGTAATAGGATCATACATATCGATAATTACCTTAAATGTAAATGGTTTAACTGCACCAACCAAAAGACATAGACTGGCTGGGTGGATGAAAACATGTGCACGTATCCACTTCCACTGACCATATCACTCTGCTTGACCCCCAAACCGCGTGTAATTATTTTATATTGTTAAGTTAATCATGTTCCTATTATGGCTTGCAATTGTAATTGTGTGTTATTTTTTGTTTGGCTATTGATTGTGAAAACTGATAAACGTTTTTTACTATTGTGATTATGTAACTACTACTCAGCTTGATACCATTGTATCATGATTGGTCAACAGAAATCACCAAAATCAGGATCTAATAGAAAAATCTGTAATCACTTTGTAAAATCCAGATGCATATCAGAATTATCTTGCAATTTTTTGAAAACTACAAATATTCAGTATCGCTTTTTTGCTCCAGAGCTCCAGGTATGTTTCTGATGAGCAGCCACTGTATGATGATCCTTTACTTTTATCTAGTTTGCTTCACTTTTTCTATTTCATATTCAGTGCTCCCATTTCATTTCAATTTATGTTCTCCAATTTCTCCATCTCTTCTTTTCTTTGACGTTCTTTCTCAAGCTTTTATCAAGTGTAGTAAAAAAGCTTTTGTATTGCTGCTGTTCAGTTGCTCAGTTGTGTCTGACTGTGACCCCATGGACTGCAGGGCGCCAGGCCTCCCTGTCCTTCACTCTCTCCCAGAGCTTGCTCAAACTCATGTCCGCTGAGTCAGTGATGTCATTCAACAATCTTGTCCTCTGTTGTCCCCTTCTCCTCCTGCCTTCAATCTTTACTAACATCAGGGTCTTTTCCAGTGAGTCAGCTGTTTGCATCAGGTGGCAGAAGTATTGGAGCTTCAGCTTCAGCATCAGTCCTTCCAATGAATATTCAGTGTTGATTTTCTTTAGGAATGACTGGTTTGATCTCCTTGCAGTCTCAAGGGACTCTCAAGAGTCTTCTCCAACACCACAGTTCAAAAGCATTAATTCATCAGTGCTCAGCCTTCTTTATGGTCCAAACCTCACATCCATACATGACTCCTGGAAAAACCATAGCATTGAATGTACGGACCTTTTCGGTAAAGTAATGTCTCTGCTTTTTAATACACTGGGTTTGTCAAAGCTTTTCTTCCAAGGAGCAAGTGTCTTTTAATTTCATGGTTGCAGTCACCATCAGCAGTAATTTTAGAGCTGAAGAAAATAAAGTCTGTCACTGTTTCCATTGTTTCCCCATCTATTTGCCATAGATATAATATGTATACTATACATATTTATCACTGACTTGATGGATGTGAGTTTGAGTGAACTCCGGGAGATGGTGATGGACAGGGAGGCCTGGCATGCTGCGATTCATGGGGTCATAAGGAGTCGGACACGACTAAGCGACTGAACTGAACTGATACATATTTATATATTGTGTTAATACATATATTTTGGAAAACTTATTAACTNTGAGTTTGAGTGAACTCCGGGAGATGGTGATGGACAGGGAGGCCTGGCATGCTGCGATTCATGGGGTCATAAGGAGTCGGACACGACTAAGCGACTGAACTGAACTGATACATATTTATATATTGTGTTAATACATATATTTTGGAAAACTTATTAACTTTTGCCTAACTAAAAGAATTGTGGCATTTTGATTCCACTTGTTTGACTTAGTATGAATAAAATGCTAGATTTCTAATTAAAAAATATGCAACAAGATATGCAACAAACAACAAAGGTTTGCTGTATTCCGTAGTTAACTATAGTCAATATCTTGTAATAAAATATGATGGAAAATAGTTTCAAAAATAATTTATGTGTATTTGTATAACTGAATCACCTTGCTGTACACCTGAAATATTGTAAGTCAACTGTACTTCAACAAAATATATGTATTTAAAAAAAATACCACCCACATGGGACTCTGGGTGACGGAAAAGGAGCGGCTGCCCTCTGGGAGCTTCAGGCTGCAGGTGATATATGCCATGGAGGAGGAGATAGTTGGCTCTGCCTCAAGGCTGGCCAAGGTGAGCTGCCATGAAGAAAATAATGAGGTGAATTAAACTTTAATTTGATTTTTATTTGGCTTCAGCAGCCAATAAAGGGACAGCAATTTTCCAAGTCCTGTCACTGGTTGGAGGAATTCTTTGAGACCATCTGTTTTACTAATAGCAGTGACAATAAAAGCTTATCCTATATTGGCCGAGAGGCTGTCTTCCAAGCTCCTCTGAGCACTTTCACTGATCTTAACTGCACTTCCCTCCCACAGCAATCCCAAAGAAATGATGTTGACTTGTAATTAAGCTTCACTGCTGACCTCTTCTGCAGCCCTCCCCACTACTGCCTGCTCAGCTACTCAAATAGCACAGAGGAAGACCAGGATGGCCCAGGTGGGAGCCGGTCAAGTTAGAGAGTCAGAAAGCAGAGGGAAAGGACAAGGGGGTGACCTTCACTTATTCATTGTCCATTGTCCACTGGCCATATGTGTGCTGAGTTTTCAGGGCTTATGAAAGTATTCAGATCTAGATGTGTGGGCACAGGAAAAGTGGGGAGAAGCATTTCTGGTTGGCAGAGAATTCTAGTTTTCGGAAACAGTAGAAAAATGCAGAAATTTCCTATTCTCTCCCAAATCTTTTCTCCCCTTTTCCCCTTTCTCTTGATGAGATGCTCAATTTTTTTAAAAGGCTTTATTGAATTTGTTACAATAACCCATGTTACCTCATGAGTTTTTCACCATGAGGCATGTGGGACTTACTTAGCTTCCCACCAGGGATGGAACTGTCACTCCCTGCATTGGAAGGCAATTCTTATCCACTGTACCACCAAGGAAGTCCTTTTTAAAAATGTTTATTGATGTATAGTTGATTTACAATATTGTGTTAGTTTCAGGTGTACAGCAAAGTGAATCAGTTATATGTATACATATATCTACTCTTTTAAAGACTCTTTTCCCATAGGCCATTACAGAGTATTGAGTTCCCTGTACTATATAGTAGGTCTGGAGTTTCTTTGGGAGGGATGAAGGTGTTCTGGATTAGATAGTGGTGATCGAAGATCCTATTGTATAGCACAGGGAACTATATTCAATACCCTGTGATAGACCTTAATGAAAAAGAATATGAAAAAGGATGTATACATGTATAACTGAATCACTTCGCTGTATAGCAGAAATTAACATAACATTGTAAATTACCTATACCTCAATAAAATATTTTTTTAAAAGATGTGTTTAATAATGGGATAAATCTTCAAAATGCTGTATTGGATGAGTAAATTAAGAGACTGCACAGCACAGAACTACAGTGGAAGCACATTTACACAGAGATCAGCACTGTATATGCAGCATATGGGTATACACACATATTCCCAGACATGTGGCAAATACGGGTATCTGGAAGCTGGGTTGGAATGACACTCAGGTATAAGGAGACAGGTCTTCAATGGGTCTTAAATGGGTTGAATGATAATGTACCACAATCAAAGAATTTGATGACCTTCAAAGGTTATTCAAACATTGCAGAAAAGATACTTGTAAAAGAAGCTGAGGAGATAAACCATCTAAAGAACAATGTAAGGCAAAACATAAAACTAGGAGTAAATATTGTTCAAGTCATAAGTCAGTTGGGAAACTGAATCTCTTAAAAATAAAACAAAATTATTTTCTCTATTAAAGAATACTATATAAATTACAAATATGAATAGACATATATATTTCTATTGGTTTTAGCTAGTCTTTGGAGGGCTATTTTTGAAGTTATTCTCACACTGAAACTCAACATTGTAATCCTCTTTTTTTCTGTCCATGTCATCAGAAGCACTTACTCATATCATTACACATTTTTAGTAAACATCATGTAAGTCAGACAACTTTCTGACTATGTTGTTAGAAAAGAACAGATTCAAAATGACTAACAGTCTAAATGAGGGTGGGGGGAAGGATAAATTAGGAGTTTGGGACCAAAATATATACACAACTATACATAAAATAGATAACCCAAAAGGACCTACTTCATAGCACAGGGAACTGTACTCAGTATATTGTAATAACCTGCAATGGAAAAGAATCTGAAAAAAAAAATTACATATATATGTGTGTGTATAATGGAGTCACTTTGCTGTATACCTGAAACTAACACAAAATTGTTAATCAACTATAGTTCAATGAAAAATTTTTAAAATGACAGTTAAAAATGCTAGGCAAATTTTGATTAATCTGAATACTCAGAGAATGGATTCTCATTTATAGAGTATTTACTTTAAAACTCATGGGGAAGAGAGGAAATACAGTGAAAAAGTTCAACAGCCCAAGTTAAAAAAATTAGCTTTTTCCCAGCGGTCTCTCAGCAATGATTTTTAAAAAGCTATTCTCAGGATGAGGGCAGATACAGAATGGAACAAAGACATCAATTGGATGGTTGAATGGGGTTGTTTTAAACTCATAGCTGAAATAATAATCTTGAAAGACTAGGTTCCAGAGAGTGGAAAGTTTTTTAAATTCCAAAAGCTGGCTTTGGACATCAAAAGCCAACTCCGGAAGGAAACTGGGCATAACATTTATCCACAAATCACAGAATAGGGAGGAATGCACAGCAAAATAGACTGCCTCCTGAGAACTGTTTATTACTGAGATAAGGAGCTCATAACAGAATGTAAATCAACTTTATTACAATGGACACTGTTTAGTTCAGTTGGCACTTTTGGTTTTGGTAGTCAGACTGTCTTGACGAAGGAAGCAACGTGTGGATTTGTGAGCTGGCACAGTGTCCTCTTCTTATTGCAAACCAGCACTCTGAATAGCACAAACAGAAGAGATAGTTTTCTATCCCAAAGGAGGAGGGACAAGAGAATTGGGAAAGGAGAGCGAGAGACGGTGATGTTGACGAGCTTCCTTGTGAGAAGGTTCAGAGCTCTGACCACTAACCCTACTTCCCTCTCCTTGGGTTTAATCTCAGAAGCTGGGTGCAGAACAAGACTGATAGAAACCTCAGAGAGTTGAGGGGGGTGGGGCCTGAGATAGGGAGGCACTTGTACCTTGCTCAGGAGGATGTAGCCCAGGCGGATGGCCTGACTGTTATGAAGCAACCTCCCTGCCCCGCCATGAGGCATGGTGCCAACAGTGGTCCCTGTAAATGAATGAATTACTTGGGGATTACTTCACAGCATCCTCAAGGTCTTGCAGACCAAAGATTTGCATGGAGGGACAAGAAATATTATAAGAGGGTTAGTAGACCCCAGAGGTCTTTGGTTGGGATGCTGCTGCTGCTGCAAAGTCGCTTCCGTCGTGTCCGACTCTGTGCGCCCCCATCGATGGCAGCCCACCAGGCTCCCCGGTCCCTGGGATTCTCCAGGCAAGAACACTGGAGTGGGTTGCCATTTCCTCCTCCAGTGCATGGAAGTGAAAAGTGAAAGTGAAGTCGCTCAGTCGTGTCCGACTCTTTGTGGTCCCGTGGACTGCAGCCTACCAGGCTCCTCCGTCCATGGCATTTTCCAGGCAAGAGTACTGCAGTGAGTTGCCATTGCCTTCTCCGTTGGTTGGGACAAAGAGGGGGCAAAGTGGTCTATCTAGTATTAAGCAGTCATGACAGTGCTTGACATCTACCACAAAGGTCGAGAGGAAGGTTACAGAGCTGTGATGGCCTACAGATAAGAAGACAGCCTTAGGGCAAAGGTCTCATTCTGTACCTCTTGCTGTGGGACCCGTAACTATACTTCTTCAGTTCAGTTCAGTTCAGTTGCTCAGTCGTGTCCGACTCTTTGCGACCCCATGAATCGCAGCACGCCAGGCCTCCCTGTCCATCACCATCTCCCGGAGTTCACTCAGACTCACGTCCATCGAGTCTGTGATGCCATCCAGCCATCTCATCCTCTGTCGTCCCCTTCTCCTTCTGCCCTCAATCCCTCCCAGCATCAGAGTCTTTTCCAATGAGTCAACTCTTCGCATGAGGTGGCCAAAGTACTGGAGTTTCAGCTTTAGCATCATTCCTTCCAAAGAAATCCCAGGGTTGATCTCCTTCAGAATGGACTGGTTGGATCTCCTTGCAGTCCAAGGGACTCTCAAGAGTCTTCTCCAACACCACAGTTCAAAAGCATCNCTTTCTGCCATAAGGGTAATGTCATCTGAATATCTGAGGTTGTTGATGTTCCTCCCAGCAATCTTGATTCCAGCTTGTGCTTCATCCAGCCAAGCATTTCACATGATGTACTCTGCGTATAAGTTAAGTAAGCAGGGTGACAATATACAGCCTTGACATACTCCTTTCCCAATTTTGATCCAGTCTGTTTTTCCATGTCCAGTTCCAATTGTTACTCCTTAACCTGTGTACAGGCTTCTCAGGAGGCAGGTAAGGTAGTCTGGTATTCCCACCTCTTCAAGAATTTTCCACAGTTAGTTTTGATCCATACAGTCAAAAGCTTTAGCATAGTCAATGAGTAGCTGTATTAATTTCAGATGAAGCCAGCTCCAAATCAAGAAATATTATCAGAGATGAGGAGCAACATTATGTAATGATAAAGAGATCAATTATTCATGAAAGCATAGCGATCCTTATTGTGTGTACACAATAGAGCATCAAAATATGAGACAGAAACTAATAGAACTGCAAGGAGAAATGGACAAATACACCATTATAGTTGTAGTCTTCAGCACACCTCTGTCATTGATTGACAGATCTAACAGGCAGAGAATAAGAACATAACTGAACTTAAGAGTGCCATTAATCAACTGTATTTAATTGATGTCATAAGCTGCTTCATCCAATAGCAGANCTTCAGCACACCTCTGTCATTGATTGACAGATCTAACAGGCAGAGAATAAGAACATAACTGAACTTAAGAGTGCCATTAATCAACTGTATTTAATTGATGTCATAAGCTGCTTCATCCAATAGCAGAATATACCTTCTCCTCAAATTCCCATGGAACACACTAAGAAAGAACACATTCAGGGCCACAAAACTCACCCTAATTAAGTGTAAAAGAATTTTAATGGAAATTATATGAAGTATTCCCAGGCCACAATGGGATTAACTAGATACCAGTAATGGAAAGATAGATGGAAAATGACAACATACTTAGAGTTAAGCAACACATTTCTAAATAATGTATGGGTTAAAAAGAAGTTTCAAGAGTAATTGTAAAATATTTCATGCTAAATGAAAATACATATTATCTAAATCTGTGGATGCATTGAAAGCTGTACTTGGCAATTTATAAATATATGCATTGATAGATATGTTAGGAAAACCTAAAATCAATAATCTAAACTTTAATATTAGAAAACTAGAAAAACCCAGAAGAAAGAAATAATCAAGAGTAATTGTAAAATATTTCATGCTAAATGAAAATACATATTATCTAAATCTGTGGATGCATTGAAAGCTGTACTTGGCAATTTATAAATATATGCATTGATAGATATGTTAGGAAAACCTAAAATCAATAATCTAAACTTTAATATTAGAAAACTAGAAAAACCCAGAAGAAAGAAATAAAAATTAGAGCAGAAATCAATGAGACTGAAAAAAGGAAAGTGATAGAGAAATGCAACAACACTTAGAGGTAGTTCAGTAAGGTTGATAAATTGCTCCTCAGTCCATGGAGTTCTGTCCAACCAAGAATACTGGAGTGGGTGGCCGTTCACCTTCTCCATGAGATCTTCCCCACCCAGGGATCAAACCAGGTCTCCTGCATTGCAGGCAGGTTCTTTACAGGCTGAGCCACCAGGGAAGCCCCTTTAGTTACAGAGCAGATACAAATTACTAATAGCAGAAATAAAAGGAATGATTACCACTAATCACACGGGTGTTATTTTGATAACAAATGAATGTTGTGAACAACTCTATGCCCATGAATATGAAAACCTACATGAAATGCACAAGTTTTGTGAAAGACACGTTTACCAAAACTCACCCCAAAAGTAATTAATATGAATATGCCTACATGTATTAATGAATAGAGTTGTATCCATTATTAAAGATTTAAAAATCTATTCAACAAAAGAATTTAAATATATAACAAATAACCTTCCAAAATAGAAAGCAAAATCCCAGATGAATTCACTGAGGAATTCCAGCAAGCATTTAAAGGAGAAATTATACCTTTTTTTTTTCTTTTACTATTTTTCCTGAAAAGAGCAGAAGGCCTACTTCCTGTGAATAACTCAGTCTATGATTCCAGCATTACTTCAATACCCAAACCTGACAAAGTCATTGCAAGAAAGGCAAAAAAATGTCTCTCATGACTCACAGCTCCAAAATTTTCAATAAGTTATGAATATATTGACATCCAACAATTGTATAATAAGAAGTATAGACCACAACCAAGTGGGATTTATTCCATGTATACAATGCTCAACTGGAATTCCATCACCTCCACTAGCTTTGTTCTTAGTGATGCTTTCTAAGGCCCACTTGACTTCACATTCCAAGATGTCTGGCTCTAGATTAGTGATCACATCCTCATGATTATCTGGGTCGTGAAGATCTTTTCTGTACAGTTCTTCTGTGTATTCTTGCCACCTCTTCTTAATATTTTCTGCTTCTGTTAGATCCATACCATTTCTAACCTTTATCGAGCCCATCTTTGCATGAAATGTTCCTTTGGTATCTCCAATTCTCTTGAAGAGATCTCTAGTCTTTCCCATTCTGTTGTTTTCCTCTATCTCTTTGCATTGATTGCTGAAGAAGGCTTTCTTATCTCTTCTTGCTATTCTTTGGAACTCTGCATTCAGATGCTTATATCTTTTCTTTTCTCCTTTGCTTTTCGCCTCTCTTCTTTTCAGTGCTATTTGTAAGGCTTCTCCAGACAGCCATTTTGCTTTTTTGCATTTCTTTTCCATGGGGATGGTCTTGATCCCTGTCTCCTGTACAATGTCACGAACCTCATTCCATAGTTCATCAGGAACTCTGTCTATCAGATCTAGGCCCTTAAATCTATTTCTCACTTCCACTGTATAATCATAAGGGATTTGATTTAGGTCATACCTGAATGGTCTAGCGGTTTTCCCTACTTTCTTCAATTTAAGTCTGAATTTGGTAATAAGGAGTTGATGATCTGAGCCACAGTCAGCTCCTGGTCTTGTTTTTGTTGACTGTATAGAGCTTCTCCATCTTTGGCTGCAAAGAATATAATCAATCTGATTTCGGTGTTGACCATCTGGTGATGTCCATGTGTAGAGTCTTCTCTTGTGTTGCTGGAAGAGGGTTTGCTATGACCAGTGCATTTTCTTGGCAAAACTCTATTAGTCTTTGCCCTGCTTCATTCCGCATTCCAAGGCCAAATTTGCCTGTTACTCCAGGTGTTTCTTGACTTCCTACTTTAGCATTCCAGTCCCCTAGAATGAAAAGGACATCTTTTTTGGGTGTTAGTTCTACAAGGTCTTGTAGGTCTTCATAAAACCGTTCAACTGTGGGACCCGTAAATATACTTCTTACTCTCTCCATTATTCAAAACTTAGATTTACTCCCCCAAGTCCCCATTAGGAAAATGGATTGAATGGACAAGACTTGATTGTTTTTTTTACATTGGTAGAAGTGAGGACTTACTAAGTTCAGTCAAAGGGAAATAATGATACATCTTTGTACTCCCTAGGTTGTGACTGTATCAGTAAGGGTAGGCTAGATTATGTTGCAGCATCAAATGACCTCCAAACTTCAGGCACGCACAACACATTGGCTTTGGGGCAGCTGGATCCTCACTTCAGGACCTGTGCTGTTGGAGCTGGAATGTGG
The DNA here is from genome assembly GCA_006410675.1 of Oreotragus oreotragus. Classification (NCBI taxonomy): domain Eukaryota; kingdom Metazoa; phylum Chordata; class Mammalia; order Artiodactyla; family Bovidae; genus Oreotragus; species Oreotragus oreotragus. The sequence goes on from SJYX01015681.1 coordinate 720,706, forward strand.
CCATTCATGGAAGGGAAGAGAGCTCTGGGAGGTCTCCCACCAATGATTAAGTGCCTTCATCCACAGGTGACACATATCACTGCTATTTCTTCCTCTCACAACTCAATGGCCTAAATCAGTCACAGGGCCCCACCAAACAGGAGGTGCCAGGAAAGAAAAGAAATTGAAGTAACTCAGTCATGTCTGACTCTTTGCGAACCCATGGCCTGTAACCTGCACCAGGCTCCTCTGTCCATGGAATTCTCCAGGCAAGAATACTGGGGTGGGCTGCCATTTCCTTCTCCAGAGGATCTTCCTGATCCAGAGCTTGAACCTGGGTCTCCAGAACTGCAGGCAAACTCTTTACTGTCTGAGCCACCAAGGGTTTTCCTTTTCTGTGCCTCAAAGTTGGAAATCTGAAAAAATTTGGTGAACAGCACTAATGATTACCCTAGCAAGTGTAAAATTCTTACCTACAACATGACTTAGGACTTAAAAAAAAATGAGATAAATACAGCATAGCAGAGAAGAGCATAAAACCTGGGGTTGAATTTTGATTCTGCCATTGCAAGTGGTGGTTTGATCTTGACTAGGTTACTGACCTCTTTAACACTTAGAGTTTCCCTAGGGTTGGTGTACGTATTATAGAAAAATAACTTACTGGCACATAGAAGTGACACAACAAATAGCTATTATTTTCATCTTTAAAAAATCCTTTTGCATCTTTCTTTTCTTTATAGCTTGCAATCCTAAGTAAGAGTTCTAGTTAGTTGAATTCCAACTAGCTGAAGGGTTTTTTTTTTTAAGTTCATTTGTTTTTATTATTTATTTATTTAATTTATTTATTTTTTAGAGCTTCCAGTTTACTTTATTTTACTTTACAGTACTCTATTGGTTTTGGCATATATTGACATGAATCTGCCACGGGTGTACACGAACTCCCAAACATGAACCCGCCTCCCACCTCTCACCCCACATCATCCCTCCGGATCATCCCCATACACCAGCCCCAAGCATCCTGCATCCTGCATTGAACATAGACTGGCGATTCATTTCTTACATGATAGTATACATATTTCAATGCTATTCTCCCAAATCATCCCACCCTCTCCCTCTCTAAGTTCATTTGTTTTTAAAAAGACACTCAAGGGGGAAAGAATCAGTTAGGAGTTTGAGATTAGCAGATATAAACTACTATATATAAAATAGGTAAACTGTATAGCACAGGGAACTATATTCAATATCTTATAATGGAAAAGAATATGTACATATGTATAAATATAAATAAAACTGAATCACTTTGCTGTACACCAGAAACTAACACAACACTGTAAATCAACTGTGCTGTGCTGTGCTTCGTCACTCAGTTGTGTCCGACTCTTTGTGACCCCATGGAATGTATGGGCTTCTCTATTCTTGGGGATTTTCCAGGCAAGAATACTGGGGTGGGTTGCCATGCCCTCCTCCAGGGAATCTTCCCAACCCAGGGATCAAACCCAGGTCTCCCGCACTGCAGGTAGATTCTTTGCCATCTGAGCCACGAGGAAAGCCCAAATCAACTACACCTCAATTAAAAAAAAACAAAAAACATAGAAAAAAGAATATAATTGATACTCACATATATGTCTAGTGGTGGCTTTCTGGGGGTTATTTGAATGATGGGTCTTGGCTCCCCACCTGGAATGGCCCTATATATATGTTCTGCTGCTGCTGCTAAGTCACTTCAGTTGTGTCCGACTCTGTGCCCGACAATATAGTCAGATAAAAGCAGTGCTGAGTGGCTGAAGTGGTCTGCGTTCGGTTTTGCGTGCTTACAGTTGGCAGTGATTGGAAACAACTGGTTCCCCACCCTTCCCCCACACCATGACTGAGAAATGTGAAATCAGGAAGAGAGCAACGGGAGATAGATGTGAGGGAGACAGCAAGAGCTGGCACAAAACCACCTCCTCCTTAAACCAGCATCAACACGATTCACCGCTAACCCTGTCAGATTTCTGTGCGTCAACAGTCCTGCCACCTCTTTAGAATGAACCCAGAGCGTCTATGACTTACATCCTGTGTTTCGGTTTCAGCCTGGAAAGGCCCCACCAGAAATCTGGAAATAGCAGAACTCTCCGTTTCCACTTCCTCCTCTCCCAGGGAGTTTACTATCTGCTCTCCATGGAGCAGAGATCTAGAGGAGTGTCTCTCCCCCAGCAGGTGTTTCCATACCTCTCCTCTCCTCTGCGTCCTTCACCATCTGAGTCCAGACTCGCCGCCGGAGACGTGGAGGAAACGTGGGGACCAAACTCGAAAGTGTTTTCACACATCCCTAGTACTCTCCTTCCTTTCGCCCCCTTCTCAAGGGGGAGGCTCGGTTTTAGGACAGCAGTGAAAGGAACACTCTGGAAGGCACACTCCTCATGTGTGTTCTTTTTAACCCCTGAGGGACCAAGTTCTGCAGCTGAGAGCAAGATGCTAGACGCTGAAGAAGAGGGATCATCAGGTGAACAGGCCTGGCCTGAGGCAGAAGGGTATTTTTGTAGCCGTGGTTGTCAGCGTTTCAGAATACCCACTGTTCACACTGATTATGTGGTAAATTGAGCTCAGAGAGTGAGGCCTTCCTTTGCTTAGTTGTGTTACCAGGTCACCCATCCCCCAAGTAACCCAGAAAATAAAACAAAGGTCCCCAAAGAATTTTTTTCTATTGACCAATCAATCCCCAGTGCACATTCTGCAGAGAGAATACAAAAATGTCCTTCAAGGAAGGACAACCTCAGAAATGTCGCTCCCTTTTAAAATTAATTTTAAAACCCAGTGGCAGGAGTGGCAAGAAAATCCTTTAGCATACCTTACAAAATGCAGGATAAGGTCAACCATAAATAGCAGAGTCCCCCTCTTAACTTGGTTTGAAGGAAAGGTGAGACTGAGATAAAGATACATGGAATAAAATATTTCACAAGAAAGGGAAAACAAGAGTGCTGAAATAAATGAGAGGTATCTGCAGAATGAGAATTTAGACTTCCCGTAGGACACAGATGTCCTCTGTGAATCTTGTCTGGAAACGATGTTGGAAAGGTGAGATTCCAGGCTGCTTAGAGGTTCTCTGCCTCTTGAAGTAGCAGAGCAGAACCAGGGAAAATGCTTTAAATTTACAAGGTGAAGCATGGAGTGAGCCACCATTTCAGGAAATCAGCACCAGGGTTGACCAGCAGCCTTGGAAGTCACCTGGATCAAGAGCAAAATGTGTGTGCCAGTGCGCACGCTTGTATATGCCCACGATCATTTGTAGATACATGATGAGGGAGGGAATGGTTGAAAAGCCATTGATTGAGCCCATGCAGAAATGAGATAAAGCAGGAAGGTTACAGCCCGACCTGCCAGCACCACCTGTGTCCCTGCCCAGCCCCAGGAATGTGGCCACCACAGGGACTGCCGGGGCGACTGTCCTTGCAAGGGCTGAGCAGGTGTGGGAGGAGCAGCTGCCTCCTGGGCAAGGGCGTGTGCGGAGACCCTGGGTGGAGCTTGGGACCTGGGTCCCTCAAGCCTGCCCCGCTGACTCTGTTGCACTCCTGTTCCTGGTGACCCTGGGAGGAGGTGCCCTGCGATGGGTGCTTTGCACTGAGCCCAGTGATGACAGCGGGGCCACAGTGGACCACAATGTGGCAGGAGGCCCACACGCAGTTTTACAAGACCACCAAGCAGATCCTGCAGAAGTCACTGGGGCTCTGAGCCTCGGCCCGCACACAACCATGTGCCACATGTGTGCAGACACATCACCAACTGGTTACTGGGGTCTTGCCTCTGGCACACTTGGTGACAGTGACACTGTGCCGGCGTCGAAATGTGGCCAGCTGGCAGAACCACAGCATCTCCTTTTTTCTACCCTTTCCACCGCAAACAGGCTTCCTTTCTGAAGCAATGTTTTCGAATGATGGTGGCTGGGCACAGCTGAGGGCATCTTGCCCAGGTGGCTCAGGTAGCTAATAAGAGCTGTCAGCACTACCACTCCAGCTGGCGTGTCTGTGGACCCAGCACTTAGCGGCCTCCGTCCCTCCCAGAGCAGTGAGGGGTTCGCACTGGCCCACCACCGCCGCTCAACCAGTGATGCTCCTTCTGAAGACATGGGGCCTTGTCGCCCAGGCAGAGGGTATCCAACGTACCTGGGGGCTTCTCCTGTTTCCCTTGTCTCCCATGAGGAGCACACGACTTTGTTTCAGTACTTTTTTTTTTTACAAGATTTATTTTTCTTGCAATCTAGTCACATTTTCCATTTGTTGTATGTTACAAATAATCACGGTCGCAAGTGGTAAAGAATCCACCTGCCAATGCAGGAGCTGCAAGAGATGCAGGTTCGATCCCTCGGTTGGGAAGATCCCCTGGAGGAGGAAGTGGCAACCCACTTCAGTATTCTTGCCTGGGAAATCCCGTAGACAGAGGAGCCTGGCAGGTTATAGTCTATGGGGTTGCAAAGAGTTGGACACGACTGAAGCAAGTGAGCATGCATAAACAATCACAGAATACTTTCAGGAAATACTTTGTAAAAATGTGGATTAATGAAGAAAGGGGTACATGGAAAAGAAGTTTCCTGCTGGCTGTGAAGACTGACGTTTTCCACGCTGGTGTTTATCACAGTTTGCACTCATGTCTCAGTTCCTAGTGCATTTACAGAGTAGGAGTACTAGAGCCTGAGACTGTAGTCAAAACGTCTTCTGAGTGTAGTACAGTTTTTCTTTTCCAATCTAAAAGCTGGGAATTCTAAGCTTTTGTACATGGTGGCTGCAGCAGGAACACGTTGGGACAAAACTGTTCCTTGCAGCTTGGGAAGGGAAGGGCGCAGAGCACAGACCGTGCGTCATCCTGGACCTGGCTGGCATCCGTGGAAGCATGGAGCTCGGGGTCGCTGCGTGGGCCATGCACTCAGCTGTGGTCGTGACTGTGAGGTGGTCTGGATCCCTCTCGCGTGGGCAGCTCAGTTCCGGCCCAAGGCTCTGTTTCAAGCAATAACAGATCTGTTGCATGCAGAATTAAACATTTGGCCTGTTTCAAACAGGTTAAATGTAAATAGGAGTTTCTATTTTTGAAATCAGAGGTGGTCTACAAGACATACAATATATTTTACTCTATGTGGTCCTTTCCCTTTCATAAAGTACCTGTGGACAGGAGTCCGTTTTACTGAAACTTCACTGATTTCTTGGTGTTAAGTGGTACTGGCTGAAGGTCTTCTGTGGAGACCAGATTCTTTCCTTCTCAGAAGGGAATCATTTTAAAGTTGAAATTCAGTATGAGGACTTTGTGCTTGGAAGGGAGTGGAGAAAGGGGAGGTGTTGTACATACAGAGTATTTGCAGGCAGGTAGCTAAGCCTAGCCCTCTCCAGAGAGAGGGAGCATGGCTGTGGGGTGGATGTGCTGGGTGGGTGCCAGTGGAGTGTGGGCCTGTGGCCACGAGAGCTGTTGGCCATGGGGCTTGCAGGAAATCTGGAGAAGGAAGAGAAGCGATCCCTTTGCAAAATAAGGTGTTTTTATTCATTTGTATTTATTAAATGAAACAACAGAGAAGGAATCCCATGGTGTCCTTACTCTGTGAAGGAGTTTAATTCCTATGGTTAAAATAAAATTGTATTTTTCCCCTAAAGAAAAAAAAGGCATTGATCCTGGGCAGCCCCTGGCAGGACTAATTCCACTGAGGTCCCTTTCTGAAGGCGGGAAAGGGACAGGAGTGTGGGAAGCTATTTACGTGACCTAGATGGAATGGATGCAACTATTAGGTGTTTCCAGTTAGATCTGGTGTCTTTCTACACCACCTGAAGCATTTTGTCTCCCTGTGACTTTAGTGAGATAGCAAAGTGATTCATGGAGAGCCACTGTACCCACATTATTGGGACTCTGATGACAGTTTGCATTTATGACTGTGAACATCACACTAAACAAATGAATGGCTTCTTTTATTGCAATGATGGCTTAAAATGCTATCTTTAAAAAATTATTGTAAGAAATTCCTTGGCAGTCCAGTGGTTAGGAACTGGTGCCTTCACTGCCATGGCCTGGGTTCAGTCTCTGGTCTGGGAACTAAGATCTAGCAAGCTGCTCAGTGCAGCCAAGGAAAAAAAAAGACTATGAAAGTTCTTCAGTGTGCTTTTGATGGTAATTCTTCTCTTTATCTCCCGGCAGATTCGACAGGACAGGTCCCAGCTCTACCCTGTTGCCGACGGCCCCCACCTTCTTTGCTTGGGCGATTCCGCAGCACTTCCTGATTCTCTGCTGCACCTGGGTTTGTTTACATTCCAGCTCACACGGCAGTGGTACTCCCTCTTCTAGGTGGGCCTAGGAAGAGCCTTGTCCGGATCGCTGTGGACTGCTGGGACAACTATTTGGAAACATGAGGCAGCATAGCAGGGTCCTGTGTCCACTGTGACACAGAAGGAGAGAGAGAGAGACCCATTACCCAGCCTTTAGCACAGATGTCCAGGTGAGGACAGCAGCAGGTCAAGTGCAGCTTTGGCCCCTGGAGGACCTGGCATATGGCCACGGTAATGACTCCAGCTGGAGAAGCAGAGGGAAGAGGCCCAGCAGCATCAGGCTGCACTTGGTGCCAGCCCTGGCCGTGGGCCTCACAGGGAAACGCCAGGGCAGAAGAAATGATCAACGAAGCGGAGGAGAGGAAACAAGAGCAGGGATAGCCCAGAGGACTTTTCAGCAGCACACAAGGACCCCCTAAATACCTGGTGAGGCTGCGGGAGGTGTGGGGGTGAAGCATGGAAAGATATGAGGCCCACAGTAGTAGGTGGAAGCTAGATCCAGAGAAACACCGTTTACTTCTGTTAATGTGACCCTGTCTCAGACTCCAAACTGATGAAACTTTGGAAACACAGGCTATCACTTCAGGGATTTTATATAAAACACATAATAAAAATATTTTATTCTGTCTACAATGATTTTGAGCCTACTCTTAAAATGTCCTGTCGTATCTTAAAATGTTATGCACTCTTAAAATGTATGCAGGTCAAGAAGCAACAGTTAGAACTAGACATGGAACAACAGACTGGCTCCGTATCAGGAAAGGAGTACGTCAAGGCTGTATATTGTCACCCTGCTTATTTAACTTATATACAAAGTACATCATGCAAAATGCTGGGCTAGATGAAGCACAAAGTGGAATCAAGATTGCCGGGAGAAATATCAATAACCTCAGATATGCAGATGACACCACCCTTATGCCAGAAAGTGAAGAAGAACTAAACAGCCTCTTGATGAAAGTGAAAGAGGAGAGTGAAAAAATTGGCTTAAAGCTCAACATTCAGAAAACTAAAATCATGTCATCTGGGCCCATCACTTCATGGCAAATAGATGGGGAAACAATGGAAACAGTGAGAGACTATTTTCTTGGGCTCCAAACTCACTGCTGATGGTGACTGCAGTCATGAAATTAAAGGACGCTTGCTCCTTGGAAGAAAAGCTATGACCAACCTAGACAGCATATTAAAAAGAAGAGACATTATTTTGCCAACAAAGGTCTGTCTAGTCAAAGCTATGGTTTTTCCAGTGGTCATGTTTGGATGTGAGAGTTGGACTATAAAGAAAGCTGAGTGCTGAAGAACTGATGCTTTTGAACTGTGGTGTTGGAGAAGACTCTTGAGAGTCCCTTGGACTGCAAGGAGACTGAACCAGTCAATCCTAAAGAAATCAGTCCTGAATTGAAAGGACTGATGTTGAAGCTGAAGCTCCAATACTTTGGCCACCTAATGCAAAGAACTGACACATTGGAAAAGACTCTGATGCTGGGAAAGATTGAAGGCAGGAGGAGAAGGGGACGACAGAGGATAGGATGGTTGGATGGCATCACCAACTCGATGGACATGAGTTTGAGCAACCTCCGGGAGTTGGTGGTAGACAGGGAAGCCTGGAGTGCCGCAGTCCATAGGGTTGCAGAGTCGAACACGACTCAGTGACTGAACTGAACTTAAAATGTAGAGTCTTCCTCAGCTATGTTTTAAAGTTTATAGAAACAATAAACCTGCAGAGCCACCTGGATGAATTCAGAATAGACCTGGTCATTACTCCCAGACATTGTGAAAAATTAATCTTGCCAGAGTCCTGGGGGTGATCAGACTCCATGGCATTACCACCATTTATAAAGCTCATAAAATACAGATGTAAAAAACGAAGATGCCCATTTACTAATGTACATTTAGATTTATATCCACCAAGGTAACTAGGTGTTTCTAACTCTTGGCCTACAAACTCTCTCTCTGAAGGAAAACTATTGGGGATGCTCATTTATGATCAGAAGCCTTCCAGGTGAGTGTAGAATCAGGAGGAATTGGTTTTGTGATTCAGCTGTTCCTGGCAGCAGGCTGAGCTAGCCTGAGGCGTCTGTCTCTGCTGGGGGATATATGTGCAGGCCAGAATGGAGAATGGGACATGGTCACTAGTGGGCCCTCCCCACACTAGCTTCTGTCACTCTTTTATTTCCAACTCCCTTTGGCCTAGCACATCAGATTTTGGGGCAAGTAAGCCAAATTTCCAAAAGGCAATATTTCTGTTTTCGAAATGTTCTAGGTCATCATATGTCAAATGACCAGCTGACCAAATCTTTGTTTCATCAAAACCCTGCTTTTACTAACTACTGACAGTTTTTTTGTGTGATACTGGCTTCCACATTCTTTAAAAATAATTTTTTTTTATTGGAGTAGAGTTGATTTAGTTTCAGGTATACAGCAAAGTGAATCAGTTGTACATAAGCATATATCTACTCTTTTTAGCTTCTTTCTCCATATAGGTCATTATAGAGTATTGAGTAGACTTCTCTGTGCTATACTGTAGGTCCTTGTTATTTATTTATTTTATATATAACAGTGTGTATATGTCAATCTCAGTCTCCCAATTTATCCCTTCTCCCCCTCTCCCTCTGCCCCGGTAATCGTGTTTATTTTCTACGTATGTTTTGTACGTCTGTTTTGTAAATAAGTTCATTTGTACCACTTTTTTTTAGGTTGCACATATTCATATGATAGGACATGTCTAGAAGCTGCAACACTCCGATTTGTTTTCAGTTTTGTTTGGTGTGGCTCATGGGAACTGCCTCACCCCAACTCTTTCACTGAGAATTTGTCAGGCTGGCTCGGCTGAATATCTGTTCTATGTTTTTCACCTTTTAGATCCTGTACTTCTTTAACATACAACATTTTATATGTTAATGCATGAGATCACCCTAGTTTTGAGGCCTGATACCTAACTTGGATTTTATAGGTCACATGCATAAATTTATACACAGACCTTATTTCATGCAAGTATTTTTTCCAGTTTCCATATTTGTTGTATATATGTAAAATTAACAAGCAGGCAAAAAATCTTTGTTCAAAAGACTGATAAAGTCAGCAAAAATATGAAGGGCAAATTGGTATAAAACTGCATTTAAAGGGCAAACCATTCTTTCATGTATATGACATTAAAGTGAGAGGAGTGTGAAGTCTGAAACATGCACAAAATATTTATTTGCTTGAGCTTATTCACAGGCTGTGATTAAAAGTAACAGGAAAGGAAGTGGGCTAAATCTATTTGCAGAGAGAAAACAAACTTACTATTTACTAAATCCACAACATTGAATTTGTGCACAATGCATGAAGTTGAAAATACACAATATCCTCTCACACAGACCAAAGTGACAAATTCACTAGGGCTGACTCGCCTCAGTGACACAACCATAGCAAACCAGTTTGTAGTGAGATCACTACTGTTAACTGTTTGAGACCTGGCTTAAGGTAATGGACTTGGCAGTTTTAGGTGAATTAATCATTCAGCAAATTAATTTTCAACACACTGCCTTTTGTTAAATCAATTATTTAAGGACTTAACTTTTTCAAATTCATCTTTGATCAACTGATTTTAATAAAATTTACCTAAACTTTTCCTTTGGATCTATTACCACCATTAGTTACATTAGCATTATATTTCCAGTTGTAGGCATTCCTAACTATTTAAGGTGATTTAGCAAATTCCCAATTAATTCCTACTGTGTTGATTTCATAGTTTACTCTGAGGGCAAGCATATGTTTAACATCTTGGGAAACATGTCAGTAACTGATGTCCATATTGCTGCTCAGTGTTTAACACTTACTTTCTATTATGCTACTGAAATACTCATGCTATGCACAGAGTTTCAGGCATGTGATCATCCTGCAAATCTTTTCCTGGGGGTATTACCAGACATTGGTTCTCAATGAGGGTAATTGAAGAGGGTATTCCCACTTTCTCATTGGGAATATTTTGGAAATTTATAGTGGCATTTTTGCCACAGTTTGCCATAGTGACTGGAGAGTACAGTAGGGATGCTATACTTCCTGAAATGAAGAAAGTAATCCTCCATGACAGTAACTGTTTTTGAATGAATGAATGAATGAATGGCTTTGGAAAAATTATGCTAGATGTTTATGTAGTTGAAGATCCTACAGATAATGATTTGAGCCTAGCGTGTAACTGGAACTGGGTGAATCAAGGTGGCATTTTGCTTTTACCAAAAGTTCTTCACAATTTTGGAAACACATGTTTCTGGCAACAATTGCCACTTTAACCACAACTATATCCATCTGTATTTGTAGCTCCTGCATTCATATAATGATTTTAGGTAAAGCTGCAAGCAGCTGGCTCTTTGCTATGTCCTCTAGCGTAGTTGTGTGTTAGTATTCACAAATTTAAATATATTTTATTTCATTATGTTATTACTTTCTTTTTATTTTTTTTCATATTATAGGTAGGACATTACATTGATTTTAAAAATTATTTGGGTAGGTAGGTTATATTATCCAAAAATTTCTAGAAAAGGGACATTGTTAAATCTTTCATATAAAAGGGAAGTACTGTGTTTGAGAGTGCTATCCAGCACTTTCTTTCTCCCTGCACTGTTCCATTTTCTGGTCCTGGCAACCTGCTTTCTGTCTAATTGTGTTCTGGGTGTGGGAGGGGCTCTGTAGTCAGCCTCAGCTTTCAGGCAGGAAAGAACAACCTCCAAGATGAATTAACCTCACTAGAGTCCTCAGGGGCTCCGAGGTCACCAACATTCTGAGACTTCCTGTGTTGCCACATGAAATGTCTTCCCTCCAACCCCCTCCCCCCCACCAAAACTTTCCCATCACAACCCAGCATCAAGAGGTTCCACTGAAAAAACACTACCCACTGATCAGGCAGCAAAGTAGAAGTGGTTATGGGCTTCCCAGGTGGTGCTAGTGGTAAAGAACCTGCCTGCCAATGCAGAAGACACCTAGAAATGGTTATGTTTTAAGAGAACACCAAAAGCCTGTGTAAGCCTAATGTAACTGTACACTGGACCTTAACCTAAAAACTACATGTGTGCCTGCTAAGTTGCTTCAGTAGTGTCCAGCTCTTTGTGATCTTATGGACCTTAGCCCACCAGGCTCCTCTGTCCTCGGGATTCTCCAGGCAAGAGGAGTGAAATGGGTTGCCATTTCCTCCCCCAGGGGATCTTCCTAACCCAGGGATTAGACCCACTTCTCCTGCATCTCCTGCATTTCAGGTGGATTCTTTACCCACTGAGCCACTGGGAAGCCCTCCAAACTATATTATCTTCTCCAAATTCCCATTTACTTAGAAGCATGCAAGCTGTGAGGAACAGCCTACTAAAGCTTTGGTGCATTTTACCTGAGATCAGATTAGCCCAGAATGCAAGAGAGGGCAGGTCTCTTCAGAAACAGGGCCTTGGTGTGGGGAGGGAGAGAGAGAGAGTCAGGCTCTGGGTCTGGGTACAGCTAGTGAGGGTCCTACAGGGGTCCCCTGGAGGGGCAGAGGCACAGTGCTGACCAACAGATTGTTAAGGGCTAGTCTCAAGATATGAAGATGAGGGGCGTTCTGGTTCAAGACGGCAGAGAAGAAGGATGTGTACTCATCTCTTCCTGTAAGAGCAAAATCACAACTAGTTGTTGAACAAACAGCGACAGGAGAATGCTAAAATCTACCAAAAAAAAGATACCCCATGTCCAAAGACAAAGAAGCTTCAGTGAGATGGTCGGAGGGGCATAATCACAATAAAATCAAACCCCAAACCTGCTGGGTGGGTGACCCACAAATTGAAGAACAATAATGACAAAGAAGTTCTCCCACTGTTGCGAAGGTTCTGAACACCACATCAGGCTTCCCAGCCTGGGGATCCAACAAAGGAACTGGGAATCCCCAGGGAATCTGACCTTGAAGCTCAACAGGATTTGATTACAAGACTTGCACAGGACTGGGGAAAACTCCAGACTTGAAGGGCACAAACAGAACCCTGTGTGCACAAGACTCAGGAAAGGGGCAGTGGCTCCTCAAGAAACTGAACCAAAACTACCTGCTAGTGTTGCAGCGTCCCCTGTGGAGGCGTGGGTCAGCGGGGCTCACTGCTGGGACTGGGGCACTGGCAGCAACTGTCTGGGGAGGTCCCCTTTGTCATAAGCAGTCTTGGCGATCTCCTTTAAACTGACCACAGAACCTCTAGACCCCAGGGCTGGGTTGCCTCAGGCCAATAAATTACCAGGTAGGGAGTGCAACCCCACCCATCAGCAGATAATTGGATTAAAGCTTTACTGAGAAAGGCCCTCCTCACCAGAGCAGTTCAGTTCAGTTCAGATCAGTCGCTCAGTCATGTCCAACTCTTTGCGACCCCATGAATCGCAGCACACCAGGCCTCCCTGTTCATCATCATCTCCCGGAGTTCACTCAGACTCACGTCCATCGAGTCCGTGATGCCATCCAGCCATCTCATCCTCGGTCGTCCCCTTCTCCTCCTGCCCCTAATCCCTCCCAGCATCAGAGTCTTTTCCAATGAGTCAACTCTTCGCATGAGGTGGCCAAAGTACTGGAGTTTCAGCTTTAGCATCATTCCTTCCAAAGAAATCCCAGGGCTGATCTCCTTCAGAATGGACTGGTTGGATCTCCTTGCAGTCCAAGGGACTCTCAGGAGTCTTCTCCAACACCACAGTTCAAAAGCATCGATTCTTCGGCGCTCAGCTTTCTTCACAGTCCAACTNACTCTTCGCATGAGGTGGCCAAAGTACTGGAGTTTCAGCTTTAGCATCATTCCTTCCAAAGAAATCCCAGGGCTGATCTCCTTCAGAATGGACTGGTTGGATCTCCTTGCAGTCCAAGGGACTCTCAGGAGTCTTCTCCAACACCACAGTTCAAAAGCATCGATTCTTCGGCGCTCAGCTTTCTTCACAGTCCAACTTTGACATCCATACATAACCACAGGAAAAACCATAGCCTTGACTAGGCGGACCTTAGTCGGCAAAGTAATGTCTCTGCTTTTGAATATACTATTCAGATTGGTCATAACTTTTCTTCCAAGGAGTAAGCGTCTTCTAATTTCATGGCTGCTATCACCATCTGCAGTGATTTTGGAGCCCCCCAAAATAAAGTCTGACACTGTTTCCACTGTTTCCCCATCTATTTGCCATGAAGTGATGGGACCTGATGCCATGATCTTCGTTTTCTGAATGTTGAGCCGGTTTTTCCCACCACCACCAGGAAGCTTACACAAGCCTCTTAGCCTCCTCCATGAGAGGGCAGACAGAAGAAGCAAGAACAACCACGATCCCTCAGCAACTAAAACAAAACCACATCACAGAAAGTTAATCAGAAAAAAAAAAGTTAATCAGAAAGTTATGTCCCAGATGAAGGGACTAGATAAAACTCCAGAAAAGCTACTAAGTGAATTGGAGATAGACAACCTCCAAAAAAAAAAAAAAAATCAGAATAATGATAGTGAATATAATTCAGGATCTCAGGAAAAGAATGGAGGCAAATATTGAGAAGATGCAAGACATGTTTACCAAAGGCCTACTAGAACTAAAAAACAAACAAAAAGAAACGAATAATACACTAGAAGGAATCCATAGCAGAATAACTGAGGCAGAAGCACAAATAAATGACCTGGAGGACAGAATGGTGCCACAGAACAGAATATAGAAAAAGAATGACAAAGAAATGAAGACAGCCTAAGAGACCTTTGGGAGAACATTAAACACACCAACATTTGAATTATAGGGGTCCCAGAAGAAGAGAGAGAGAAAGGTCCTGAGAAAATGTTTCAAGAGATAATAGCTGAAAACTTCCCTAATGTGAGAGAGGAAATAATCAGCCAAGTCCAGGAAGCGGAGAGTCCCATGGAGAATAAACCCAAGCAGGAACACATTGAGACATAGAGTAATCAAACTGACAAAAATGAAAGACAGAGATAAAAATATTTAAAGGAACAAGGGGAAAACAACAAATAACATACAAGGGAACTCCCATCAGGCTATCAGCTGATTTCTCAATAGAAACTCTACAAGTCAGAAGGGAATGGCATGACATATTTAAAGTGATGAAAGGGAAGAACCTACAAACCAAGAATACGCTCCCTAGCAAGACTCTCCTTCAAATCTGATGGAGAAATCAAAAGCTTTCCAGACAAGCAAAAGTTAATTCAGCACCACCAAACCAGCTTTACAACAAATGCTAAAGGAACTTCTCTAGGCAGGACACACAAGAGAAGGAAAAGCCCTACCTACAGAAAATAAACCCCAAACAATTAAGAAAACAGTAATAGGATCACACTTATCAATCATTACTGTAAATGGATTAAATGCACCAATCAAAAAACATAGATTGGCTGGGTGGATGAAAACATGTGCATGTATGCACTTCCACTTACCATATCATTGCTTGACCCCCAAATTGTATGTAATTATTTTATATTATTAATGAAAAAGTTGGCTTAAAACTCAACATTCAGAAAACTAAGATCATGGCATCTGGTCCTATCACTTCATGCAAATAGATGGGGAAACAGTGGAAACAGTGTCAGACTTTATTTTGGGGGGCTCCAAAGTCACTGCAGATGGTGACGGCAGCCATGAAATTAAGATGCTTGCTCCTTGGAAGAAAAGCTATGACCAACCTGGACAGCATATTAAAAAGCAGAGACATTATTTTGCCAACAAAGGTCTGTCTAGTCAAAGCTATGGTTTTTCCAGTGGTCATGTATGGATGTGAGAGTTGGACTATAGAGAAAGCTGAGTGCTGAAGAACTGATGCTTTTGAAATGTGGTGTTGGAGAAGACTCTTGCGAGTCCCTAGGACTGCAAGGAGATGCAACCAGTCCACCCTAAAGGAAATCAGTCCTGAATATTCATTGGAAGGACTAAGGCTGAAGGTAAAGTTCCAATACTTTGGCAACCTGATGGCAAAGAACTGACTCATTAGAAAAGACCCTGATGCTGGGAAAGATTGAAGGCAGGAGGAGAAGGGGACAACAGAGGATGAGATGGCTGGATGGCATCAGTGACTCAATGGACGAGTTTGAGTGAACTCCGGGAGTCGGTGATGGACAGGGAGGCCTGGCGTGCTGCAGTCCATGGGGTCGCATAGAGTCGGACACAACCGACTGAACTGAACTGAACTGAACTGAATCATGTTCCTGTTATGGCTTGCAAGTGTAATCAGGATTTATTTTTTGTCTGGCTATTGATTGTGGAAACTAATAGACATCTTTTACTACTGTGATTGTGTAATTGTTACTCACTTAATACCATTTTATCATTATTGGTCAACAGAAAAAGTATAGAATTCTATATCACCAAAGCTAACATTTAATAGAAAAACCTGTAATCAATTTTTAAGATCCAGATGCATATCAGAATTATTTTGGAATTTTTTGAAAAATATAAATGCCCAGGTAGTGCTTCTTTTTTTGCCAGAGTTCCAGATACATTTCTTTTCTTTTTTATTTATTTATTTTTTGGTATTTATTTATTTTTTTACACGAACTCCAAAACCAGATACATTTCTAATGAGCAACCATTTTTAAAAACAACTGGACTATATGATGACCTTTACTTGTATTTAGTTTGTTGTGCTTTTTCTATTTCATATTCAGTGCTCCCATTTCATTTAGTTTATGTTTTCCAATTTCTCCATCTCTCTTTTTTGGATGTTCTTTCTCAAGCCTTAATCAAGTGTAGTAGAAAAGCTTTTATATACACATATATAAATAATATGTATAATATATAAATAATATGTATAATATATATATTTTATAAAACAAATTTTTCATAAGTAAAAAATTTATGAGGTTTTGGATCTACTTGTTTGACTTAATATAAATAGAATGTTAGATTTCTAATTAAAAATATAGTTATGTAATAAGCAAAAAAGTAGGTTTACTGTACAACACAGGGAACTATAGTCAATATTATTATGGAAAATAATTTCAAAAATAACATTTGTATATATCTGAATCACACACACAAAAAGAATTCTACTTTCGAAATTTAGTAATGCTTATCTTTTTGCCAGTTTTTGTCCCATTTGCCAGTTAGTGTCCTATCAACATCTAACAACAATGTTTGAGATATAAAATTTTGAGTATATTTGTATGTGATATGATTAATATAAATTAACTAAATGTGAACATATTATATTTAAATTATTAATGACATCAAGATGCTCCTATTTTTTTGCAGTTGATAAAATATTCTCAGAGAAATGTATGTCGCACTATGATTATATAATTTTTCTTTTTCCTTATATTTCTTCATGTATCTTAGTTCCTTTGTTGTTAAGGTGTCTAATGGTTTACGATTCTGTTTTTTTTGTGAATTGTATCTTTAGCATTCAAAATATTCATCTTTGTTTCATTTAAAATAAATAAATTAATTTTAAAGAAGGAAAGAAAATATGTTAAAAAGAGAGACCATTCCCACAGGAATGTGCCCAGAAAGCCAACATTCCTGCCACATAAAGTTGAGGTTTACAATAAGGGTAGCAGGTAGGAAGTAAAACAAATTGCTGTCTCTGTGGCTGATAGTCATGGGTGACTTTTTTTCTTTTACTTTTTCTTTTCTATATTTCATAGAAAACAGTGTATAATAGTACTCTGGCTAGGGTTTGCCTGCTTAGTCACACTTGGGTGTAAATCCCAAAGCTACTGAAATGGGAGGGAAGGGGGAGCGCATAACCTCTGCAAGAATGACTTAACTCTTGAAGATATGACATAAACTGGTTAGAACTAACTAGGTCCAAGATGGTGGAAGACTGAACTTCCTGAAGGCCTAGAGATTCATTACACCCTTATTGTGACACGTCAGCAGGCTCAATGACATAGGCACATCTACCCTGATAGTTTTGACGCCAACCATAAATGGTCAAAAGAGGGTGGTGGCTCAATTCCTGGAAATCTCTACCCCTTCTCCAGAATAGGTGAAATAGTCCTCCCACTCATCGCATGCATGTGTGTAAGTTGCTTCAGTTGTGTTTGACTCTGTGACCCTATGGACTGTAGCCTGCCAGGCTTCTCTTTCCATGGGATTCTCCAGGCCAGAATACTGGAATGGGTTGCCATGCCCTCTTCCAGAGGATCTTCCCAACCCAGGGGTCGATTCCATTCATTAGCCTATGAAATTACCCAGCCCATTAAAAACTAACTACCTCATATTTTGGGGCCTCTTACCTTCTGAGATGCCCACACTCTGTGCAGTGTTTTTCTCTCTAAGTAAATTTACTTATTTATTGCTTTGTCCTTCACTCAGTTTTTTCTGGATAAGACATAAGAATCTGAACTTTTAAGTCCTGAGATCATGTGTGTGATCTCAATTAAAAGGCAATGGGTTCAGTCCCATCTGAGTTGTGTGGTTGCACTAACACATAGGAACTGTGATCTGAGATAAGTGGATTTGTTACCGAGCCCAAACTCACTCTGCTCACCACGTGACAGGCCAATGAGCCTAAGAGATGAGGTGTTGAGGCAAGGAATACGACTTTATTTGGAAAGCCAGCTGACAGAGAAGATGGCAGATTAATATCTCAGAGTAATCACCTTGTCAGGATCTGGATGCCAGGTTCTTTTATAGATTCAGAGAGAGACAGAGAAAGAGAGACAGAGAGAGAGAAGTAAAGAGGAATTCAAGTCAAACGGCAGAATAGAGAGGGAGAGGCAGTGGGGAAGTAAGTGAAATGGAGGGAGAGACAATGTAGAACTAAAGTGAAAGGGTCTTCAGCCTCACGAAACAGCTCCAAGAATGGTCAGCCTTTGGAAGAAATGTGTTAAGCTCTTCTTATTGTAGCTGTTCACAGATGGGCAGGGTCAGATTATCTGTCTATGAGCTGAACAAAGGTAGAGTCAGGTAGAGGGGCAGGGTCCTCTGAGGCAGATTATTACATAAGATTATAATAACAAGGGTCTTCCCTGGTGGCTCATATCGTAAAGAGTCTGCAGTGCGGGAGATGGGGTTCGATTCCTGGGCCGGAAAGATCCTCTGGAGAAGGAAATGGCAGCCCACGCCAGTATGCTTGCCCGGAAAAATCCCATGGACCTAGGAGCCTGGCAGGCTACAGTCTATGGGGTTGAAAAGAGCTGGACATGACTTCACTTCATTTCATAATAACAAAAGCAAGGAAAAGCAAGTCAAAGAAACAGTTTCCAACATGGATTCAAAATCGGCTTCTTCTCTGCAACAATTCCCAATGTTATAGTCCATTCCACAGTCTTGTGGAAAAGGGGGTGATCGCAGTTCTGCTTCATCAGATGGATCTTCCTGGAAGTGTCCAGCACTGGTGCTGTTTCAAATGTTGAGATTTGTCTTCTTTCTGTTCCTCTTTTGGAAAGTGTGTATTTTACACTTGTAGACTTAGAAATGCTGACCTTCAAATCCATGAGACAGGATCTCAAGTTAAGAAATTTGGTGCTTTTCTATGTATTGGAAGAATCAAGAGTTGGGGCTCATTAAAATTATTTTCTTAGCATGTACCCTGGCTCTCTGGAGGCCTGTCACCCTGTATTCTGAGTTTCCTCGGGACTCACCTTAGGGAGTGGCTGCGGTCTAATGACTGCTTAGGTGGCATGTACTCCCCCTTCCTCGGGGCTCACTGGTCCATATTAAAGGTCTACAATCACTGACTCCAATCCTCAGACCTTCCCCTCTTGGTCAGGAATTTGATCAATATTTGGGAGACATTTCATAATCAGCTCTTGTCCCATGGTGCTGGGAGACTCAGTCCAATTCAGGCAAAAATTCCTGAGTTTTAAGATGTTAAGTTTCAGACCAGGCCACATCAACAATTAAAAATTCTCTAGATTCTGTCTAACTATAATCTAGGAGACATGTTCCCTTGTTGCGTCTTCCCATACCTATAATCACACTATTACAATTATTTTATGTTACAAATGTGATTTCCTCAAAATATTTAGCCATAGAAGTTTTGTTGGAGGCTGAATTATACATTGGTTTCTGCAAGAGATAACTATAGAGATAACTAGACAGAATATAAGTAATGCAGCAATATTGACAGTGACACAGTGATGCGGGGAGGCACAAAACACAATTTGAAAACAAAGAACAAATTTAAACAATGATTAGCATAACTAGTTGTGATCCAGTTACAATAATCAACTGACCAAAGAAGCCATAACTAATTTAATGAACTATTTGCAGTTTCATTGTACCAGTCATGCATATTTATGCATGGCTTAATCTTCTGAGACAAGTGGATGTTATTGGCATGTTCCAAAAGGCATAATCTACCAAACTGTTCTAAGTCATAATTAGTTGAAGGAGAAGGTTTTTCTTATATCTGGAAAACACAGATTCAAACCAGCAACCTTTTTAGGTAGAAACCAAAAAATTACAACCATGTTTAACAGTTTACTCAGTTTTATGTAACTAATCCTTTTGGCTAATGGTTTTATGAAGTCATCAGGTTTCTCATTAGAATTCTTCAATTTTAAACTCAATTCAGTATTATGTTCTGAAAATCAGAAACTTTTATTTATCTAAAATCCTTTTTATAAATCTTCTTGAAGAAGTGGCATTTTCGCAGAGGCATCAGAGTGAAACCATAACTGTGTATATTAACAAAAGACTTAAAGAAGGCAGGTTTAAATCTGATTACAATGCAATTAACAAAGCAACCCAATTGCTGCTGTGACATACAACACCTTCAGATAACTAAAATTATGACTGATAATATTCTACCAGGACATATCAGATTCTTAGGTACACCATATAATCTCTAGAATATCTGTACCATTTACCATATAATATAATTTAAAATTTATCACTCATTTGACAACACTTCCTTTATAATTTAACATACCAAATGAATCTAATTAGTTTAATATCTCCCTTTGAGGTGCTTCAGGGGCCTGTTGAAGCACTCCAGAGTTAGCTAAAGGTCAAAGGAACTGTATTGTAATTTGATTTGGAAAGCCCTGTCAAAGGGACAGGACAAAGGAAAAATTTATGAGGTTTTGGATCTACTTGTTTGACTTAATATAAATAGAATGTTAGATTTCTAATTAAAAATATAGTTATGTAATAAGCAAAAAAGTAGGTTTACTGTACAACACAGGGAACTATAGTCAATATTATTATGGAAAATAATTTCAAAAATAACATTTGTATATATCTGAATCACACACACAAAAAGAATTCTACTTTCGAAATTTAGTAATGCTTATCTTTTTGCCAGTTTTTGTCCCATTTGCCAGTTAGTGTCCTATCAACATCTAACAACAATGTTTGAGATATAAAATTTTGAGTATATTTGTATGTGATATGATTAATATAAATTAACTAAATGTGAACATATTATATTTAAATTATTAATGACATCAAGATGCTCCTATTTTTTTGCAGTTGATAAAATATTCTCAGAGAAATGTATGTCGCACTATGATTATATAATTTTTCTTTTTCCTTATATTTCTTCATGTATCTTAGTTCCTTTGTTGTTAAGGTGTCTAATGGTTTACGATTCTGTTTTTTTTGTGAATTGTATCTTTAGCATTCAAAATATTCATCTTTGTTTCATTTAAAATAAATAAATTAATTTTAAAGAAGGAAAGAAAATATGTTAAAAAGAGAGACCATTCCCACAGGAATGTGCCCAGAAAGCCAACATTCCTGCCACATAAAGTTGAGGTTTACAATAAGGGTAGCAGGTAGGAAGTAAAACAAATTGCTGTCTCTGTGGCTGATAGTCATGGGTGACTTTTTTTCTTTTACTTTTTCTTTTCTATATTTCATAGAAAACAGTGTATAATAGTACTCTGGCTAGGGTTTGCCTGCTTAGTCACACTTGGGTGTAAATCCCAAAGCTACTGAAATGGGAGGGAAGGGGGAGCGCATAACCTCTGCAAGAATGACTTAACTCTTGAAGATATGACATAAACTGGTTAGAACTAACTAGGTCCAAGATGGTGGAAGACTGAACTTCCTGAAGGCCTAGAGATTCATTACACCCTTATTGTGACACGTCAGCAGGCTCAATGACATAGGCACATCTACCCTGATAGTTTTGACGCCAACCATAAATGGTCAAAAGAGGGTGGTGGCTCAATTCCTGGAAATCTCTACCCCTTCTCCAGAATAGGTGAAATAGTCCTCCCACTCATCGCATGCATGTGTGTAAGTTGCTTCAGTTGTGTTTGACTCTGTGACCCTATGGACTGTAGCCTGCCAGGCTTCTCTTTCCATGGGATTCTCCAGGCCAGAATACTGGAATGGGTTGCCATGCCCTCTTCCAGAGGATCTTCCCAACCCAGGGGTCGATTCCATTCATTAGCCTATGAAATTACCCAGCCCATTAAAAACTAACTACCTCATATTTTGGGGCCTCTTACCTTCTGAGATGCCCACACTCTGTGCAGTGTTTTTCTCTCTAAGTAAATTTACTTATTTATTGCTTTGTCCTTCACTCAGTTTTTTCTGGATAAGACATAAGAATCTGAACTTTTAAGTCCTGAGATCATGTGTGTGATCTCAATTAAAAGGCAATGGGTTCAGTCCCATCTGAGTTGTGTGGTTGCACTAACACATAGGAACTGTGATCTGAGATAAGTGGATTTGTTACCGAGCCCAAACTCACTCTGCTCACCACGTGACAGGCCAATGAGCCTAAGAGATGAGGTGTTGAGGCAAGGAATACGACTTTATTTGGAAAGCCAGCTGACAGAGAAGATGGCAGATTAATATCTCAGAGTAATCACCTTGTCAGGATCTGGATGCCAGGTTCTTTTATAGATTCAGAGAGAGACAGAGAAAGAGAGACAGAGAGAGAGAAGTAAAGAGGAATTCAAGTCAAACGGCAGAATAGAGAGGGAGAGGCAGTGGGGAAGTAAGTGAAATGGAGGGAGAGACAATGTAGAACTAAAGTGAAAGGGTCTTCAGCCTCACGAAACAGCTCCAAGAATGGTCAGCCTTTGGAAGAAATGTGTTAAGCTCTTCTTATTGTAGCTGTTCACAGATGGGCAGGGTCAGATTATCTGTCTATGAGCTGAACAAAGGTAGAGTCAGGTAGAGGGGCAGGGTCCTCTGAGGCAGATTATTACATAAGATTATAATAACAAGGGTCTTCCCTGGTGGCTCATATCGTAAAGAGTCTGCAGTGCGGGAGATGGGGTTCGATTCCTGGGCCGGAAAGATCCTCTGGAGAAGGAAATGGCAGCCCACGCCAGTATGCTTGCCCGGAAAAATCCCATGGACCTAGGAGCCTGGCAGGCTACAGTCTATGGGGTTGAAAAGAGCTGGACATGACTTCACTTCATTTCATAATAACAAAAGCAAGGAAAAGCAAGTCAAAGAAACAGTTTCCAACATGGATTCAAAATCGGCTTCTTCTCTGCAACAATTCCCAATGTTATAGTCCATTCCACAGTCTTGTGGAAAAGGGGGTGATCGCAGTTCTGCTTCATCAGATGGATCTTCCTGGAAGTGTCCAGCACTGGTGCTGTTTCAAATGTTGAGATTTGTCTTCTTTCTGTTCCTCTTTTGGAAAGTGTGTATTTTACACTTGTAGACTTAGAAATGCTGACCTTCAAATCCATGAGACAGGATCTCAAGTTAAGAAATTTGGTGCTTTTCTATGTATTGGAAGAATCAAGAGTTGGGGCTCATTAAAATTATTTTCTTAGCATGTACCCTGGCTCTCTGGAGGCCTGTCACCCTGTATTCTGAGTTTCCTCGGGACTCACCTTAGGGAGTGGCTGCGGTCTAATGACTGCTTAGGTGGCATGTACTCCCCCTTCCTCGGGGCTCACTGGTCCATATTAAAGGTCTACAATCACTGACTCCAATCCTCAGACCTTCCCCTCTTGGTCAGGAATTTGATCAATATTTGGGAGACATTTCATAATCAGCTCTTGTCCCATGGTGCTGGGAGACTCAGTCCAATTCAGGCAAAAATTCCTGAGTTTTAAGATGTTAAGTTTCAGACCAGGCCACATCAACAATTAAAAATTCTCTAGATTCTGTCTAACTATAATCTAGGAGACATGTTCCCTTGTTGCGTCTTCCCATACCTATAATCACACTATTACAATTATTTTATGTTACAAATGTGATTTCCTCAAAATATTTAGCCATAGAAGTTTTGTTGGAGGCTGAATTATACATTGGTTTCTGCAAGAGATAACTATAGAGATAACTAGACAGAATATAAGTAATGCAGCAATATTGACAGTGACACAGTGATGCGGGGAGGCACAAAACACAATTTGAAAACAAAGAACAAATTTAAACAATGATTAGCATAACTAGTTGTGATCCAGTTACAATAATCAACTGACCAAAGAAGCCATAACTAATTTAATGAACTATTTGCAGTTTCATTGTACCAGTCATGCATATTTATGCATGGCTTAATCTTCTGAGACAAGTGGATGTTATTGGCATGTTCCAAAAGGCATAATCTACCAAACTGTTCTAAGTCATAATTAGTTGAAGGAGAAGGTTTTTCTTATATCTGGAAAACACAGATTCAAACCAGCAACCTTTTTAGGTAGAAACCAAAAAATTACAACCATGTTTAACAGTTTACTCAGTTTTATGTAACTAATCCTTTTGGCTAATGGTTTTATGAAGTCATCAGGTTTCTCATTAGAATTCTTCAATTTTAAACTCAATTCAGTATTATGTTCTGAAAATCAGAAACTTTTATTTATCTAAAATCCTTTTTATAAATCTTCTTGAAGAAGTGGCATTTTCGCAGAGGCATCAGAGTGAAACCATAACTGTGTATATTAACAAAAGACTTAAAGAAGGCAGGTTTAAATCTGATTACAATGCAATTAACAAAGCAACCCAATTGCTGCTGTGACATACAACACCTTCAGATAACTAAAATTATGACTGATAATATTCTACCAGGACATATCAGATTCTTAGGTACACCATATAATCTCTAGAATATCTGTACCATTTACCATATAATATAATTTAAAATTTATCACTCATTTGACAACACTTCCTTTATAATTTAACATACCAAATGAATCTAATTAGTTTAATATCTCCCTTTGAGGTGCTTCAGGGGCCTGTTGAAGCACTCCAGAGTTAGCTAAAGGTCAAAGGAACTGTATTGTAATTTGATTTGGAAAGCCCTGTCAAAGGGACAGGACAAAGGGATACCAAAAAAAAAAAAAAAAAATTTAAATGCAAAATCATAGATCACTATGAAACTTAGCCAAAGTAACAAAACAAGATTTCAAAGGCAAATACAGATTATTTAAAAAGTAAATAAAAACAAAATATGTTATCAAAGGCAATTTAACATCTTCAGAAAACTTGCCTGCTTTAACAGAGAGAAAAGCCAAATTTATGTTTTGCACCAGCTTACTTTTAATCAGTCCTAACTGGTCATGTACAACACCCTTTTTGGGGTCCATTTTCCACAAACCTTTCATCATTTAGCTTACTTTAGCACAATTTTAACTTGTAGAATATCTGGAGAGATCCTTAGAGCTTCCCAGGTAGCGCTACTGGCTACTGGTAAAGAACTCATCTGCTGATGCAGGACACCTAAGAGATGCAGGTTGGACCCCTGGATTGGGAAGTTCCCCTATTGGAGGGCATGGCAACCCGCTCCAGTATTCTTGCCTGGAGAATCCCACGGACAGAGGAGCCTTGCTGGCCCCAGCCCATGGGGTTGCACAGAGTCGGACACGACTGAAGCGACTTAGTATGCATCAGTATACCGAGAATTCCTAAAACATGTATTTCTAACAGTTCACTCAAAATTCTGTTCTCATTTGTATTTTCTTTCCTTAAAGCTTATCTAAAAAAGTCTTATTTCATTTATATTTACTTTACCTAAAAGTTTCTTTACATTGAATTGGGCCACTACCCACTTGGTGGTGCATCATTTAACTTGCTGATGTGTTACAAGAGTGTGTACTGAGGCTCAAGGTCTAATGGAAGTCGACTAATCCACCATCTTGGCTCACATAGCCATCATTTTGACGTGGAACTATTGTAATTGCTTCCACAGTCTTCCTGTGAATCTCCTTGATAAAGGAAGCCTTTTTGTAACAGCATCAGAGTACAAAAATGTCTATAAATAACAAAAGACTTAAAAGTCATGGTTAAACATCTGATTAATTGATAAAGACATTTGAACAATACTTATTCCTTAACCAGAGTAACCAGAGATCTCAAAATCAATACAAATCACTTAAAGGCAAAGAAATTTATATAATCTGTTTTAAAAAATGGCATTCCAAGAAACCTTTTATCTGAACATAAAGAAAAAGCCAAATCCAAGACTTAGCTTACTCCCAACAAGATTCATTTACCCAACTAAATTCAATCTAGTCTTAGGAAAATTCTGATCAAGCATAACTCTTTTCAGCATTTCTTTATTTTTATTCCTCACACTTTCTTCTACTGAAAACACATACCTTAGGGTTCCTTAAGGTTTTTCCCCCCACATTGAGGTACTTTTCTTGCTGACAAATTAGTAACAGATATATTACCTTATTTATGTTAAACTTAGGTACAATGAAAGTATTATACTTAGTATTATAGTTAATATATTGATGACTCAAGACATGTCTGTATTATTATAATTAGATCAACAAATTTAAACATTAATAGCAGGTACTAATTTAGTATTAACTATTTCATAGTTCACATGACTCTGAAACTCATCTAATTTAATTTCTCTTGTATTTAGAATTGTTTGGTTTGTAAATGCTTATTACTGTTATTTTGGAGAAGGGAATAGCAACCCATTTCAGTGTTCTTGTCTGGAGAGTTCCATGGTTGGAGAAACCTGGAGGGCTACAGTCCATAGATTGCAAAGAATCGGACACGACTGAATGACTGTCATTACTGTTATTTAAGCTAATCAAATAGAGCTCTTTTAACAAATAAACTGCAGCAATGTTATCCAAAAACAAAGATATATATAAACACACAGTGAGGCCTCAGTTCTTATTTCAAGATTTCAGTCCTGAATCAGGTACAGCAATGTAAAACCCATCAGTTTATAAATGAGTTTGGATTAATATTGGGTTTCTCACAGAAGGAACAAGTCAGGCTCACTTGGCTAGATGGCTAAACATTAATATTTGCAGAAAAAAGCAATTTCTAATTATCTTGGACAAGCCAACTTCTAAATTACTTTCAGTTCAGTTCAATCACTCAGTCATGTCCAACTGTTTGTGACCCTATGGACTGAAGCACGCCAGGCTTCTCTGTCCATCACCGACTCCCCGAGCTCTCTCAAATTCATGTCCATCGAGTCGGTGATGCCATCCAGCCATCTCATCCTCTGTCGTCCCCTTCTCCTCAATGTAAAACCCATCAGTTTATAAATGAGTTTGGATTAATATTGGGTTTCTCACAGAAGGAACAAGTCAGGCTCACTTGGCTAGATGGCTAAACATTAATATTTGCAGAAAAAAGCAATTTCTAATTATCTTGGACAAGCCAACTTCTAAATTACTTTCAGTTCAGTTCAATCACTCAGTCATGTCCAACTGTTTGTGACCCTATGGACTGAAGCACGCCAGGCTTCTCTGTCCATCACCGACTCCCCGAGCTCTCTCAAATTCATGTCCATCGAGTCGGTGATGCCATCCAGCCATCTCATCCTCTGTCGTCCCCTTCTCCTCCTGCCCCCAATCCCTCCCAGCACCAGGGTCTTTTCCAATGAGTCAACTCTTCACATGAAGTGGCCAAAGTATTGGAGTTTCAGCTTCAGCATCAGTCCTTCCAATGAACACCCAGGACTGATCTCCTTTAGGATGGACTGGTTGAATCTCATTGCAGCCCAGGGGACTCTCAAGAGTCTTCTCCAACACCACAGTTCAAAAGCATCAATTCTTTGGCACTCAGCTTTTTTCACAGTCCAACTCTCACATCCATACATGACCACTGGAAAAACCATAGCCTTGACTAGACGGACCTTTGTTGGCAAAGTAATATCTCTGCTTTTCAATATGCTGTCTAGGTTAGTCATAATTTTTCTTTCAAGGAGTAAGCGTCTTTTAATTTCATGGCTGCAGTCACCATCTGCAGTGATTTTGGAGCCCCAAAAAATAAAGTCTGACACTGTTTCCACTGTTTCCCCATCTATTTGCCATGAAGTGATGGGACCAGATGCCATGATCTTCGTTTTCTGAATGTTGAGCTGTAAGCCTACCTTTTCACTCTCCTCTTTCGCTTTCATCAAGAGGCTCTTTACTTTCACTTTCTGCCATAAGGGTGATGTCATCTGCATATCTGAGGTTATTGATATTTCTCCTGGCAATCTTGATTCCAGCTTGTGCTTCCTCCAGCCCAGTGTTTCTCATGATGTGCTCTGCATAGAAGTTAAATAAGCAGGGTGACAATATACAGCCTTGACATACTCCTTTTCCTATTTGGAACCAGTCTGTTCTTCATTGGATGACTTTATTTCTCCTTTGTTTAATATTTACAAGCCTCTTAAGATAAACAGGGAAGGTTTTAGGAGTGAAAGGAATTTTTGGAACCACACTTCTGGTCCTGTAAAGATTACATTTATAAAACAGAGACAGTTTTGTTTCTTCCCTCCTTTCCCAAAAGAGCTGGGTGGCCACCTCATGGAAACTGAAGGGCTGACACATCCATCTACTCACAGAAAGTTTCACCCCTTTTCCTCTAACCTAGGGGAGAAGGCTGCCTAAAAATCAATCTATACTGGGGGAAAGAGGTGAAGGTCACAGAAGAGACAGGCTGAGTAATCCACCTTGTAGTCCTGCCAGGAAGGTGGCAGCCAGGGGAACCTTATAGCAAGTACCTCTCATTTTAGCTTGAGCACTTAGTACCAGGTGTCTGCACATTACCAAAGTAACCAGAATGAACGGAAACCTAGCCAGCCAGATAGTCACATTAATGTGATTTCCCATCCCATTAGACCTGTGATCTTTGTCCAAAAGATCAGAGTTTTCCTTCACAGGGAGAACACACCAAATTGGAGCCAAAGCCTCCCAGTTGGGAGCCAAAGCTCCCCAGATTGGACAAGGGCAAAAAGGCCCTGGTAGGATCCTGATGTCAAGCTGTTCTGGGGAAAAGGTTACTTGAGAGTTTAATTTACAAAGAAAAGTGGTATCTATTAGAGACTCAATCATCGTGTTCCCCACTGTCAAAGTTACCCAGGGTTCCTATAGGGGAAATTAGAATTGGACGCCTTAAGTCCAGGGGAACCCTTGGTCCTGTTCATTATCAGAGTGATCCTCTCCTCTGTAAAGTACTTCTGGTGAAGGAAGAAACAGACAGAGCTGGACTCCATCTTAGGCCAGGCTGCAAACATTAGGCTACACACATGGTCACCCTCCCAATGGACTCTGAACTTTGTGCCCGGTGTCTATAGAAATGGCATACCAATGGAAAACCAGATCCCCAGGATAAAAGCACCTCAGGACTTGGACTTGGACTCTCCTTCGCCTAAAAACATAGGCTAATTATCTCTGTAACAGAACAAAGTTGTAAATTCCATTATGTTTATTGGGATAAATGTTCACTGTTTAACTGTCTAGGCTTATGACACATGAATCATGGGTTAACTTTGATTGTATCTCTCTTACCTTGTCCAGACTAGTTTCAAGGAATTTGGGGAGGTGGATTTGAGCAAGTACACTTAAGGTATATAAGGTTTTCACAAAAACTGGTCGGGGTCCTTGGCTAAGAAGAAACTCTGCCTTGGGCTCACCGGTGTAATAAACTGAACTCCAGTATCTGCATTGTCCTTCTGAGTGAGTTCGTTTCCCAGAACAAGCGGCTACAACACTGACTGCCAGATTGTTTAACTGTGAGACATTCAGGGGCCATTGATCATTTGATCTTATATCTAAAATGTGCCCCTAAGATCTTTTCTTTGGGATAGATGAAATATTTCCCATTTTTATGTTTGGTACACCAAAACCCAAAAGATGTAGGCAAATTCCAACAAAGATGGCACAAACAGATTCCAGCATCAATGCACAGATGAACTGGTTCCCAACTCAGGTCAATAAATTTACCTTACAAAAATGAATTAGTTCCAGCGAGGGTAAGCTTATCTTCATAAGAACTAGTTCCTAGTGAACCAGTACCAACTCAGGCAAAAATGCAACCAGTGCAACAGGATACCCCAACCAGATTCCCTTGTCCCATAAAGGAAAAGCCCAAATTGAGCGGCAGATATGTTTCTGGTGTGCACACCAGAGCAACTTACCCTACAAAATCGAACCCATTGACTTACAACACAAAAAGACACAGCACAGATGAACCAGTTTCCAAATCAGGTAAATAAACTTTACCCTACAAAGGAACGAATTCCAACTATGATAGGCATGCCCCACAAGAACTAGTTCCCCAGTGAACTGGTCCCAACTCAAAATTGCCCTCTCCACAAATTGAGGGGGGAATATATTGACTCACAAGACAAAAGGGCACACAAACCCACAAACAAATGAACTGGCTGGACTGGCTATTGGGTAGACTTACTCTATGAATGAAATCGAGTCCATTGACTTGTAGAAGTCTGTCAGTTCCTTGCCTCAATGACCAGGGACTAGGGGCAATTGGTGCCATTTATAAACCCACAAACAAATGAACTGGCTGGACTGG
This sequence comes from Oreotragus oreotragus, assembly GCA_006410675.1. Classification (NCBI taxonomy): domain Eukaryota; kingdom Metazoa; phylum Chordata; class Mammalia; order Artiodactyla; family Bovidae; genus Oreotragus; species Oreotragus oreotragus. Next base: position 750,540 of record SJYX01015681.1, read on the forward strand.
CTATTGAATTGGGTAGACTTACCCTATGAATGAAATCGAGTCCATTGACTTGTAGAAGTCTGTCAGTTCCTTGCCTCAATGACCAGGGACTAGGGGCAATTGGTGCCATTTACAAACCCACAAACAAATGAACTGGCTGGACTGGCTATTGAATTGGGTAGACTTACCCTATGAATGAAATCGAGTTCATTGACTTGTAGAAGTTTGTCAGTTCCTTGCCTCAGTGACCAAGGACTAGGGGCAACTGGTGCCATATCAGGTGTCTTGAAGGGAAGATCCTCAGGACAAATGGCCCTAGCAACTGCCCTCTATTGCTCCAATATTCCCTAACCACGGTCAGTTAACCACGAGCAGCAAGACTCCTGGCTGGCTTGCCAAATTTGTTACGGAGTCTAAGCTTGCTCTGCTCAGCACATGACAGGCCAATGAATCCAAGAGAAGAGGTGTTGAGGCAAGGAATAGGACTTTTTTCAGAAAACTGGCTAACAGAGAAGATGGCAGACTAATGTCTTGGAGTAACCATCTTCCCAAGGTCTGGATGCCAGGTTCTTTTATAGAGTCAGAGAAAGAGAAGCAATAAGGAACTTAAGTCAGAAGGCAGGGCAGAGAAGGAGAGGCAGTGGGGAAGTGAAGTGAAAGGGTCTTCAGTCTTCCAAAACATCTCCAAAATGGCCAGCCTTTGGAAGGGGTGTATTAATCTCTTCTTTTTGTTGTATCTGTTCATAGGTGGGCTGGCTCAGATAATCTCTCTATGAGCTGAACAAAGGCACTTTAGTTTTCAGTCAGGCAGCTGGGCAGGGTCCTCTGAAGCAGGCTATTATATATGATTGTAATAACAAAAGCAATGAAAAGCATGTCAAAGAAATGATTTCCAACATGGAGTCAGAATTGGCTTCTTCTCTGCAACTAATTAACCTGTATAAGTTTGGTTCCTGAAATGCAGAATGTGCACAATGATAGAACTGACTTCAGAGAGTAGGTGTTAATGAGGTAACACACATAGAGATGTGTGTTAGGGAGATGTAAGAGACACAGTTTTCATTCTTGGGTCAAGAAGATCCCCTTGGAGGAGGGCATGGCAACCCACTCCAGTATTCTTTCCTGGAGAATCCACATGGACAGAGAAGCCTGGAGGGCTGCAGTCCAGAGGGTCACGTAGAGTCAGACATGACAGAATGACCAAGCATGTGACTTAGCATGCACACACACATAGAGAACTGTGGTGCTCAGTAGCAAAAATAACTGTTGTGACCTTAGCTTTTTGGAAGAGTAAGTTTCTCTGGGGTTGATCTGGGCCAGCCATAAGTGGAGCCTCCTGGGTGGTCACTGCCTGGGTCACCTTGGGCCTGACTCTCCCACCTGAGGGAGCCACAGGCATTTGGTACCATGGACATCCTGGTCAAGTTCTCTCCTGGCCTGAATAAACACCTAAGTGGGACTGGTCCTGCACTATGAGGATCCAAGAGGTGGGAGCCAAAGCAAAGCAGGACAGAATGGTTAGTTGGCTTGGAGAGGGATTATCTAGGAGAGAAATGGTTACCGCGGTCAAACCATGGCTTGGGCAAACCTGTGGTTCAGGGAAAGTGGTCAGCAGTGGTCTCACTTCTCCTTTCAGCTCCACCTCCTCCCTTGTTTCTTTCAAAAGCTGATATCATGGGCCAGAGTCACAGGATATTCTTACATGGGACTTTTCCCTTACCTTCCATCAACTACAAACATAAATCTCAACACAAATGGCCTTCAGTTATTTATTTTAAAATATACTTTCCTCAACCTTTTCACTCACCCATGGAAATTTTGGCCACTTTTACTTTGGTGATTCTTTTTTGTTCTGTTAATTAATCAATTAACACCACTACGAACAAAGCTAGTGGAGGTGATGGAATTCCAGTTGAGCTATTTCAAATCCTGAAAGATGATGCTGTGAAAGTGCTGCACTCGATATGCCAGCAAATTTGGAAAACTCAGCAGTGATCACAGGACTGGAAAAGGTCAGTTTTCATTCCAACCCTAAAGAAAGGCAATGACAAAGAATGCTCAAACTACCGCACAATTGCACTCATCTCACACACTAGCGAAGTAATACTCAAAATTCTCTAAGCCAGGCTTCAACAATACGTGAACTGTGAATTTCCAGATGTTCAAGCTGGATTTAGAAAAGACAGAGGAACCAAAGATCAAATTGGCAACATCCGTTGGATCACTGAAAAAGCAAGAGAGTGCCAGAAAAACATCTATTTCTGCTTTTTTGACTATGCCAAAGCCTTTGACTGTGTGGACCACAACAAACTGGGAAATTCTTAAAGAGATGGGAATACCGACCACCTGATCTGCCTCTTGAGAAGTCTGTATGCAGGTCAAGAAGCAACAGTTGGAACTGAACATGGAACAACAGACTGGTTCCAAACTGGGAAAAGAATACATCAAGGCTGCATATTGTCACCCTGGTTATTTAACTTATATGCAAAGTACATCATGCAGAATGCTGGGCTGGATAAAGCACAAACTTGAATCAAGATTGCTGGGAAAAATATCAATAACCTCAGATATGCAGATGACACCACCCTTATGGCAGAAAGTGAAGACTAATGAGCCTCTTGATGAAAGTGAAGGAGGAGAGTGAAAAAGCTGGCTTAAAACTCAGCATTCAGAAAACTAAGATCATGGCATCAGGTCCCATCACTTCATGGCAAATAGATGAGGAAAGAGTAGAAATAGTGACAGACTTTGTTTTTTGGGGGCTCCAAAATCACTGCAGATGGTGACTACAGCCATGAAATTAAAAGACGCTTACTCCTTGGAAGAAAAGCTATGACCAACCTAGACAGTATGTTAAAAAGCAGAGACATTACTTTGCCAACAAAGGTCCATCTAGTCAAAGTTATGGTTTTCCAATAGTCACGTATGGATGTGAGAGTTGGAATATAAAGAAAGCTGAGCGCCGAAGAACTGATGCTTTTGAACTGTGGTATTGTAGAAGATTCTTGAGAGTCCTTAGGACTGCAAGGAGATGCAACCAGTCCATCCTAAAGTAAATCAGTCCTGAATATTCATTGGAAGGACTGATGTTGAAGCTGAAACTCCAATACTTTGGCCATCTGATGCAAAGAACTGACTCATTGGAAAAGACCCAGATGTTGGGAAAGATTGAAGGCAGGAGGAGAAGGGGATGGTAGAAGTTGGGATGGTTGGATGGCATCACTGACTCGGTGATGGACAGGGAGGCCTGGCATGCTGCAGTCCATGGGGTTGCAAAGAGGTGGACATGACTGAGTGACTGAACTGAATTAATCAATAGTTACCAAGCATGGGTTATGCATACTGGACAATAGTCAAGTCCTAAAAATGATCAGTATGATCTCTCAGGGTTACTTCAGGCACAACAAAGGGTCATTTTGGGTGGCAGGAAATGAAACTTGCTTCCCATTGGGAAAGTTTGTGGTGGCTATATTACCCCCAAACTGGATTTGCCTCTTGGTGGGTGTCCAGTCAAAAGACACAACCAAGTCAAAGACTGGGAGAAGGAAGGATTTATTATTACTTGTAGCAAGTAACACTGGGAATCTTTCCCAAAGCGGAGTCTCTCTGAACAACAAAACTGGGTAAGTTTTGAGCTAAGCTGTGCGTAGTCTCTTCGTCATGTCTGACTGTTTGCGATCCTATGGACTGTAGCCTGCCAGGCTCCGCCAATCACGGTGATTCTCCAGGCAAGAATACTGGAGCGGGTTGCCATGCCCTCTTCCAGGGGATCTTCCCACTCAGGGATCAAACCCAGATCTCCTGCATTGCAGGCGGATTCTTTACTGTCTAAGCCACCATGTGCATATTCAAGAAGGGGTCTGAGCAGAGGAGAATTCACATTGAATTGGAGCAAAGGTCTACAGAGTCCAAGCTTTCATTGACTGATGTCAGGAGGGTCAACATCATGATTCCCTTTTCCACCTGGGTGGGAGCCTTAGTTCCTATGGAAGTCAAAGTGTCAGACTGCTATGTATGTTTCTTGACAAAGAACTAAGGCTCCGCTATATTGATGAACTATTGTTTCTTGACTGCTTTCCCTTTGTTCCTACGTTCCCTCATTTCCCCTACAAACATTAATTACTGAGATGCATTCAAGGGCAAGCATTGTGGCCAGGCTGATATTATAAAATGGCTTAAGCCAAAGTGGTTTCTCTTCTATCAAGTAAGCCATTCTTGCTTCTCTTTCTCCAGGGACCCCTTGCCCAATCTTCTTACAGCTACACTACCAACTCCTGAAACTAGGGACCATGAATGAATTTGAAGCTCACTGTGGTATATAATGGTCATCTGAGTTAAATTCACCCATTCCAGTCCATTTTAGTTCGTGGATTCCTAGAATGTCGATGTTCACCCTTGCCATCTCTTGTTTGACCACTTCCAATTTGCCTTGATTCATGGACCTGACATTCTAGGTTCCTGTGCAATATTGCTCTTTACAGCATCAGATCTTGCTTCTATCACCAGTCACATCCACAACTGGGTATTGTTTTTTGCATTGGCTCCATCCCTTCATTCTTTCTGGAGTTATTTCTCCACTGATCTCCATAGCATATTGGGCACCTAATGACCTGGGAAGTTCCTCTTTTGGTATCCTATCATTTTGCCTTTTCCTACTGTTCATGGGGTTCTCAAGGCAAGAATATTGAAGTGGCTTGCCATTCCCTTCTCCAGTGGACCACGGTCTGTCAGACCTCTCCACCATATATCTACTACTGTGGGCAGGAATCCCTCAGAAGAAATGGAGTAGCCATCATGGTCAACAAAAGAGTCTGAAATGCAGTACTTAGATGCAATCTCAAAAATGACAGAATGATCTCTGTTCGTCTCTAAGGCAAACTATTCAGTATCACAGTAATCCAAGTCTATGCCCCAACCAGTAATGCTGAAGAAACTGAAGTTGAACGGTTTTATGAAGACCTACAAGACCTTTTAGAACTTACACCCAAAAAAGATGTCCTTTTCATTATAAGGGGCTGGAATGCAAAAGTAGGAAGTCAAGAAACACCTGAAGTAACAAGCAAATTTGGCCTTGGAATATGGAATGAAGCAGGGCAAAGGCTAATAGAATTTTGCCAAGAAAATGCACTCACTGGTCATAGCAAACACCCTCTTCCAACAACACAAGAGAAGACTCTACACACGGACATCACCAGCTGGTCAACACTGAAATCAGACTGACTATATTCTCTGCAGCAAAAGATGGAGAAGCTCTATACAGTCAACAAAAACAAGACCAGGAGCTGACTGTGGCTCAGATCATGAACTCCTTATTACCAAATTCAGACTACTGTCAACTAGGCAGCTGAGGACAATTGAGATCAGAACTGCTACGAGTCTGGGTTGATGCACATTCTCTACTTCAACTTCTTCATGGTGATCAGGAACTTTAGGGTGAGTCCAAAGACACTTGGCTTTGCCATAGTTTAGTTTACCTTTCCCTGAAGTAGAGAATATTCAGCGTGACCACGTCCGAGAGCTGAAGAACACTGATGTTTGCGAAGTGTTGACCCTGTCTCAGGGAGCAGAGCCTGTGATTACAGTATAGCTCTCAGAGATGTGTGATGGGTTATTATCCTCAGACATGGTTAACGGACAAGAAAAATGCTGGCACTCATGCCAAGAAAGTCACTTTCAAGGCAAAATCAGACAATTTTAACAAATGATCACCAGGCTGCCATGCCTCTGAAAAAAATTCTCTGCTCTCGAGGACCCTCAGAAGGAGACAGACAAATAAACCGACAGTTATACCCAGTATTACAGGCACCATATATTTCCAGAATGTGACAATAAACACAGAAACACGTATGAACACTGCATGGACACTGGATCATAATGACTCATGGGAGGTTGAAGTTATCAGTTTGCAAAAGAGCTGCATATGGACTAATGGACACCCCTCTTTCTCCCGTGAAAGCAGAAGTCAGATTCCCACAGCATCTCCAAAATCCCCACAAATTCGGCATTTAAAAAATCCTTCCCAGAAAGGGAAGGACAGGAAGATGCAAACTGTATATAGAATTCAATAATTGTTAGGTATTTAATATTACTGCAACTGCTGTTATTGGCCAAAATGAAGTAAGCCCTCTGTACCCTCTTTCTCTAACTAGGGCTAAAATCAACACAATGAAACTCAGATATTTAAGGAATCTGAAAAGTAAGCAGAGGAAAGTAAAAAGTTGAAAAACCAGTATTTGGGGTCATTTTTCTTCCTTTTTTCACCCTTCTCCCAGGAAAGTGGCCCCAGTTATGGAACTGGACAGCAGTCAGAGATATCAGAACTCTGAACCTACCTTTGTCAACCAAAACAAGAAAGGGGGCCCCCTGCAACCTGAAAAGTGTGGGACACATCCCAATTTTTTCCTCTTCTTTTTAAATTTGTAACACAAGGGTGGCCCCAGTCTGGAACTTTATTGCAGTGGTTGTGTTATGAACACCTAAAGCCCTGAGGAAAAAAAATTGAGACTCTCTGGTCAGAGGATCAGACAAAAAGGGTTCTCTGTGTCCCAAAGATGATAGGGGAAAGCTCCATTATTGCTTCCTCTCTTTTATCTCACCGCTCTGCCCTGAATGTAGTGCCAGCCACGTAGAACTGCAGAACAGATCCAAATAAACTATGAGGAGTCCATTTTTCTGGCCAGAAGAACCAGGTACCAGTGGCCCTGGGAACTGGAGTTCAGTTCAGTTCAGTCGCTCAGTCCTGTCTGACTCTTTGCGACCCCATGAATCACAGCACGCCAGGCCTCCCTGTTCATCACCAAATCCCGGAGTTCACTCAGACTCGCGTCCATCGAGTCCTTGCTTCTATCACCAGTCACATCCACAACTGGGTATGGTTTTTGCTTTGGCTCCATCCCTTCATTCTTTCTGGAGTTATTTCTCCACTGACCTCCAGTAGCATATTGGGCACCTACTGACCTGAGGAGTTCCTATTTCAGTATCCTACCATTTTGCCTTTTCATACTGTTCATGGGGTGCTCAAGGCAAGAATACTGAAGTGGTTTGCCATTCCCTTCTCCAGCGGACCACATTCTGTCAGACCTCTCCACCATGACCTGCCCATCTTGGGTTGCCCCGTGGGCATGGCTTAGTTTCACTGAGTTAGACACGGCTGTGGTCCTAGTGTGATTAGAATGACTAGTTTTCTGTGAGTATGGTTTCAGTGTGTCTGCTGACGCCCTCTTGCAACACCTACCATCTTACTTGGGTTTCTCTTACCTTGGGCGGGGTTTATCTCTTCATGGCTGCTCCAGCAAAGCATAGGCACTGCTCCTTACCTTGGATGAGGGGTATCTCCTCCTACCGCCCTTCCTGACCTTCAACGTGGGATGGCTCCTCTAGGCCCTCCTGCACCTGCACAGCCACCACTCCCTGGGCGTGGGGTTGGCACTCCCAGTTGCCGCCCTGGCCTGGGGCATGGGGTTGCTCCTCCCGGCCAACACCCCTGGCCTCAGGCGCCGCCCCTGGCCTCGGCCCTGGGTTCCTCCTCTAGGCCACTGCCCCTTGTCTCAAATGCTGGGCAGCTCCACCCGGCCACCACCCCTGACCTCGGACACGGGGTAGCTCTGGTCCGTGCTTAGTGTGCCAGCTGCTGCCGCTTGAGATCAAATTGCCAACATCCGCTGGATCATGGAAAAAGCAAGAGAGTTCCAGAAAAACATCTATTTCTGCTTTATTGACTATGCCAAAGCCTTTGACTGTGTGGATCACAATAAACTGTGGAAAATTCTTCAAGAGATGGGAATACCAGACCACCTGACATGCCTCTTGAGAAATCTGTATGCAGGCCAGTAAGTAACAGTTAGAACTGGACATAGAAAAACAGACTGGTTCCAAATAAGAAAAGGAGTACGTCAAGGCTGTATATTGTCACCC
>SJYX01015681.1:764265-779316 GCA_006410675.1 Oreotragus oreotragus
AAGAGTGACATCACTAGGAATGCCACCAGGGGCCCCATGTTCTCAGGGGACCCAGGTCCCTTGGAGACACTGGAGATTCACTGGAGGAAGATATCACTACCTCGGAGCTTAGGATGACTCTCAAGGAGGGGCTGTGGTGCAGACCCCAAGAAAGGTGCTAGCGTAACTAGTGAAGGGGATGCGGTCCAGGGCTGGCTTAGGGGCCATGTGGGAGGAACGTGGTGGTCAGAACTGTTGCTCCGAGTCATGTTCAGCCTAGCTCTTGAGGGGCTCTTCATAGCTCTCATGACACCATGAAGTGTGACCATCGACAGGCAAAGATTCCCTCAGGGGTCGCAAAGACAGTGAAGTTCTGGGAAGCATGAACTTTTGATTCAGCCAGAGTTGGTTTCAAAGTCAGGCTCCTGGCTACGGCTACTTCTCTCACTCCTGCTGCAAAAGGGGAATCCTGGACAGCTAGGAAAGACGTGGCCAGACACCCTGACATTTAGTGGGGTGCTCAGTGCGTGCTGGTTTCTCTCCATCCACCTGAGAGGCCAGGCTTCTCATTTGCCAGAATTGTCACTTTGGGACAGAAGAGCCAAGTCCAGTGGGAGCTGGACAGAACCTGTGGCAGCCACAGTGGCCATNGGTGCTCAGTGCGTGCTGGTTCCTCTCCATCCACCTGAGAGGCCAGGCTTCTCATTTGCCAGAATTGTCACTTTGGGACAGAAGAGCCAAGTCCAGTGGGAGCTGGACAGAACCTGTGGCAGCCACAGTGGCCACTCTGGAGGAGGATGGAGAGGCAGGAGGCAGTGCTCCCAGAGCAGGTGTGAAGCAGCGGTGGTGGGAGGCTAAGCGTGAATGAGCAGCAGGCGAGACGTGGACCTGCAGCAGCCTGTTTGCACAGGCAGAAGAGCATGCTGGAAGAGATGCCAGCTGGGCCCGCCATGGGCTGACTCTGTAGGGAGCTGAACAGGCCCCTGGGGGGTGGGGCAGACCTTCCAAGAGAGGAGGTTTGAGGGCAGTAAACTGGCCCGGACAGCACAGCCTGCACTGCTGAAGCGAGCAAAGAATCCAAGTCTGGTGGAAAGGGAGCTATTTGTGCCCACCCGGCCCAGCCCCTGGGATGCAGGAGCTTGTCTGTTTCTTGGGGAGAGGAAAGAAAACATCAATGCCTATTTTAAGATGATCATTCTGTCTGTGAATTTCTAACAGAGAAGGCCGCAAGGAGCCCTGCTCGGCAGCCCTCCCACAGCTGCTAACACAGAGGTGGCTCTCTCTCCACACTGTGCTGTCAGCTCTGCTCAGGTCATCAGAGCAGGTGGGTGGCAGAGACACTGGACCTCTCCTCTCCCATCAGGGGAAGCTTCCGGGCCGTGGCAACTGCAAGCAGGGTATGCTGGCGACAGGCAAGGCGCAGGCAGACGTGCAGGGCAGCCAGCAGGCTGGTTCCCATACACCTGAGAGACATGTCCGGAGAGTCCCGGAAATGCTGGTGTGGAACCTACGGTGCAGGGTGCTCAAAGGTTCCGCAGATGTGAGCCAGCCAAGCAGTGAAATAAATTTAAATAGCCCTGTGAGTTTGACCTCATTTGTATCTTCCTGGTGAAGAGGCCTTGGAGAGACAAGGCAGAATAATAAAGATCTATAATTGCATTTATTGAGTATCTATCATAGGCCAGGCACTGTGCATAATATTCTAAACACAATATTTACTCTTTATCACAATGCTGAATTCTCCCTCATTTTCTTCCCCTCCCCCATTTTCTTCCCCTCCCCTTTCTTCTCCTTCTTTATGTTTAGGAATTCTTTGATTAAAGGAGACCTAGAAAGCAGCAATATAAATTTGGCAAATAAATTTTAATTGGGCTTTGATTTTATGACAGGCGAAAATAAGCTAGTTCTCGTTTTTTAAACAAAACTGATTTGATATCTAACCAAGTCAATACTTGATCAATATGTGATGATTTCATTCATAAAATGTGAAGATTAAATGAAAACACACTACATATACCCCAGAAGTGAAAAAGAGTACTATTTTTGCCTAGCACAGACTACCACAGGACTGCTGTACCCTGGGTTTGGGGCACCGTTCCCCTGTTTTTGCTGTAAATGCCTCCCCCTTGACTTACAGGACAACCTCATGACTCTGAGTGAGTGCTGGCCACCCAACAGCCCTGAGCTCATTAAAAGTAAAAATGATTTTTATATATTTTATGCCTTTATAACAATCTATTTTCAAAAAGCAGTTGAAAGTTTACAGTTTTAACAGAGAATGTTTATGTTAGAACAGAAGCTAGATTAAAAGATCACCTGGGGCCCAGAACACACATATTTTTCCTGCAGATCCAGCCAAATGTGAGACCAGGGACTGGACATAAGTCATCGCAGCCAAGCTACACTCTGCTTGGGTTTGGGGCACCGTTCCCCTGTTTTTGCTGTAAATGCCTCCCCCTTGACTTACAGGACAACCTCATGACTCTGAGTGAGTGCTGGCCACCCAACAGCCCTGAGCTCATTAAAAGTAAAAATGATTTTTATATATTTTATGCCTTTATAACAATCTATTTTCAAAAAGCAGTTGAAAGTTTACAGTTTTAACAGAGAATGTTTATGTTAGAACAGAAGCTAGATTAAAAGATCACCTGGGGCCCAGAACACACATATTTTTCCTGCAGATCCAGCCAAATGTGAGACCAGGGACTGGACATAAGTCATCGCAGCCAAGCTACACTCTGCGGGCAGGCTGTGTGGTAACTACCTACCTTTGCAACGCTGTCTGCTTTCAATTGTAAACACAGCCAACCAGCTCATCAAAGCAGGGCTGGAGGGAAAGCCAAGGCTGTGGCAGGCTTGGCACCTGTTGGTGCCAAAAGCCACCTGTACACAGCATGCTGCAGAGAAATAGCCAGAATACCTTGGAGCCAGTTCCTTCTAGAAACCAGCGACAGTGGGGCTCACCCACCCCATCTACCTCCAGCATGGAGGAGCTGCCTTCAGGAGGAGGCGTAAGGTGGAGTCCCTGATTGCAGAGGGCTTGGGCAGTATCTTATTCTTGTCTGGTCCCCAGGGGCCATGCCTCTTCGGTTATTAAACACTGCATTGAATGGAATGAACTGATTCCAGCCCCAGCGCTATTGGGAAGTTCCTTAGTGATCTTGGAAAGTGACTTCTCTTACAGCCTGCTGCACAGCAAATCATTCCTAACTTAGTGGCATAAAACAAATGAGGATGTATTATCGTTCACTGTGTGGGGGTTGATGGAGCCCAGTGAGGAACTTTTTGGTCCTTCTACAAAGTTGCACAGTGGCCAGCCTCCAGTTTTCTTGAACTCTCCCCCATTTATATGTCTAGTTGCTGGCCTAGGGAGTCCAGACAGCTAGGGACTAGAACATCTCCTCTGGGGCTCCTCAGGATACTCTTCCCTAACAGTGTGATCTCTGCGTATGGACTCTTCAGCACGGTGGCTTCAGGGCAGCTAGACTTCTTATACCAAGGCCCAGGCTCCAAGGGGACTTGTCCCAGGAGAGTGGAAAGCAGAAGTCAAGGGCCTTTTGTGACCCAGGCTCATTGTCTTCAAGGAGGTGTGGAAAGTCATGCCTTTGTTCTAGGGGAGGGAATATAGATGTTTCGTCTTCATGGCAAGAATGTCAAAGAATTTAGTTTTGCATTGAAACCTCCACAGAGCTTTCATTTCTCCTCACACTGAATGGGAATAATAATACTTCTTGGCTAGATTCTTTTGGGGGGAATGGAGGTTAAATGGGGCTAATGCAGATGAACTCATGACCAAAGTCACCTAGCTGACCTGGTGTCGAGGGGCCAAAATGCCCAGATGGAAGCCTCCACATGTCCTGGGAGAAGTGGTTATTCTCCCCCAAGGCGTGTGTGCTCAGTTGTGTCTGACTCTTGGTGACCCCTGGACCATAGGCCCCCAGGCTCCTCTATTCGTGGGATTTTCCAGGCAAGAGTACTGGAGTGGGTTGCCACTTTCTGCTCCAGGGGATCTTCCCGACTCAGGGATTGAACCCAGGTCTCCTGAATTGCAGGCAGATTCTTTACCAACTGAGCCATCAGGGAAGCCCCCTAGCATCTGTCGTTTATTGTGTCAAAGAGGAGAATTCTCAACCCGGAGGGATTTTATTTTAGACTGTAAATACTGTGGCTTCTGGGGCTTCTGTCCTGCATTCTTGGCAGGCGGTAGGATGCCCCGAAAGCTTATCTCTGCAGTCTCAGCTGCAACAATGTGATGTGTATGTTCCAAAGCCAGCTCCTTTACTTGCCCACTTTTCCAGAAAGCACTGCGCTGGGAGGCCTGACACAAACTGCTGATATCTAGTTTCACCCACCTTCCAGCTACCTTTTCGAACTCAGTCACATAAATATCTTCCTCCTTAGGTCTATTTTCCAGGCTGGTGGTTCCCACAGTGGTGGTGTTATAACCTGCTGGGGTGTTGCAGTGGGCTGTCAGTGATGGTGTAAGTCATCTGTTACTAACAATAGGGTTCCCAAGTCTGCCAGTGACTTATATTGAAAACAATATACAAATTAAAGAGAACTCAAGTTAATCCCCGTGATCTGCCACACTCAGTTGCCCTGAACATTCTTTCTTGTGAAAGCCTGTAATTGTTGGATAGCCTTTATTTGGAAGGAAGCAATTTTTAGCTCTTAAAGGAAACCACAGTTCACGGTGGGTGTCTTTTAGGAATGTTCCACCACACAAGATTGCATGGACTCAAGGGTAAGGCAGGGTGGCCCCATGGGGTCCCTACCCCAGCTCCCTCTAACCAGCTCTGCCCTTGGGCAAGTTACTCAGCCTCTCTGTGATTGCTCCCCTTCAAAATGGGGATAATAAAAGCACGCACCCTGTAGGTTTCTGTGAGGAGGATTAAATAATGTATATAAAAGACACAGAACAGTGCCTGAAATCTAGCCAAGGCTAGTTTTATAGCAGCTACTATTATTTGTTATTGTGAGCCTTTTCCTTTTTTGAGGGTCTTCCTCAATGTTTTGTATGTCATGTTGTTTTGGGATGTAAAGAACAAATATATCATTACTGTGTTGCACTGTGCCTGAATATAAATATATTGGACATCTCAGCCTGGATTTCTTTTGTTTTCAAGATACTTAAAATTCCATGGGCCTCTTCTTTGGCTGGCTCCAGAAATATGTCTTGGGCTTGGGTAGCTCCAGGAAAAATGAGATTTGGCACAAGGAGCTTTTCTCCAAAATACTTCATGACTCTCTTCATTGGCTATTCATACTTGCACCTTGATTAATTTCTCCTTCCCTATGTCCAACATTTTCAGGCTCTTTTGTTTCCGCCCAGTCCAGGGAGGGGGCAGGGAGAAGGGGAGATTCCTGCTCAAGGTTTCCAAGCTGAAGTAAAGCCAAGGGCTGAGCAGAGGAGTAGGAGTTTAGCAGATGAATCCCTGGCTTTCCAGGTTGAATTTCCAAAGAGTTTTCAAGCCAGTGCTGTGTACTACTGTGCTCTGCAGATTAAATGAACATCTGTGAGCTGATCTAAGTGTTGAAGAGGGACTCAAGTAGAGATGAGTGCCACGGACAAGATATGCCTCTGATGTGGGAAAGCCACTTTGTTTTGATCAGAACAACATCCTGCATTCCCTGAATGTCCATGTTTTCTCCTTTACTGCACAGATCCTGTGTAAAGATAAATTAATATATGCTAAAAATCTGTCATGCAGCTAAGGAATAAAAACAGAGATCAATTTCCTCTTCCCCTTAAGTTTTGAATCTCAGCCTCACTGTTTGGCAGAGTCACCAGGGAGCTTCTAAAAGATACAGATGCTCATTCTTTCTGATTTCATTGATCTGAGTCAGGTCTGGACTTTGGCATCATTTCTTAAAGGCTTCCGGGTAACATTAATGTTGCCAGAGCTCCAGGGTGCGACCTGGCAGGCCTGTGGATCCATACTGAGTGCCTGTGGGTATTCCCTATACCTCCTTCCTCCGACCTCATGTTCCAAGAAAAAGGTCAGGTGATACCATAGATGCTTCCGGCAGGACTCACAATAATATATTGCATAATCTTTCAGGAAAGTTTTATTAATAGTACATAGCCTATTGTTACCTACTCATTTTCTGGGCAGTATTTTCAAGACTTATTTCTAAGATCCATCTTAAACTACTAAAGAAGAATTATTATGGACATTATAGCTATTCATCCAAAATATAACCCCAAAAAGAAGGATGAAGAAAAAACTTTATGAAGATGAATCTCTATTGCTTTGTCCATTTTTTTTCTATAGGCACGATTTGTTTGCTTATCCTTCTCAAATGCACAGATTATTAAATACTAATACTAATAGATTATTAAATACTAATAATATAAATATTAATAGAAGGATTTGAGAAAATCTTTGTCTTCAAAAAATGCAAAATAGAAGCAAAACAATCTTAATTTACTGGGAAGTGTGACTGCCAAACACTCAGAATGAACTCATATAAAGTAAGTAGGTCTTATACTATCACTCAGGCCAGGTTTTATAAGGTGTTGTCAGAAGCCTCCTGGCTAGACACACAGGCTACCTGTGGCTTCAACTCCACCTTCTCACTTTCTAGGGGCATGAGCCAGTCATCTGCATTTTAAACAAACTTCCAGGTTTCCCTGGTGGCTCAGCGGTGAAGAATCTGCCTGCCAATGCATGAGACCTGGGTTCGATCCCTGGTCCAGGAAGATCCCACATGCCACAGAGCAACTAAGCCTACGGGTGACAACTACTGAGCCTGTGCTCTGGTGCCCTGGAGCCACAGCTCCTGAGCCCGTGGGCTGCAACTATTGAGGCCAGAGTGCGAGGGCCCGTGCTCTGCCACGAGAGGCCACCGCAATGCGAAGCCCAGGCATCACAACTAGAGTGTGACCCCCACTTGCTGCCACTAGAGAAAAGCCTGTGCAGCACTGAAGACCCATCAAAGCCCAAAACAAAACCAGAACCCAGACCTCCAGGTGTTCCGCTGGGCTCTGCTTTCCCAGGCAGCAACGCTGTCTCTAAAACAAACTCGTGCACTTAACTCCAGGAAATAAACTGGTAAAGGCTAACTCCTCCAGTGAAAGCAGTGATGAGGCAGGTCTGGAGTTCAACAGGTGGCCTGTCCTGGGGGTTCAGGGCAGCTTCCCAGGGGTGCTGCCTCCAGCTGCTTGACGGGCCCCTGACATCAGCGTTGTCTCTGTCTCTGTGCTTCTGCTGAGCTGTCTGTTCCCTGACTTGTCGCCTTATGCCTCTGCCTCCTCTCCATTCCAAGGATCATCCTCCTTGGAACAATTCTTGTCTCACCATACTCTTTCTTCCTCAACCAACCGATTCACTCAATGGCTTCTGAAAAACATGCATTGGTCCAGATAGTCACAAAAAGAAAAGAAATTTAGAACATGGTAAGGTATTAGTAAGATGAACTAATTTTTAAAAGTATTTCGTTTAACTTGCTGAATTGTAAAAGGTTTCTTTTTAATTGAGGTATAATTGATATTCAATATTATATTAATTTCAGGTATATAACATAGTGATTCGATATTTTTATAGATTATACTCCATTTGAAGTTATTATAAGAGATTGCGTCTATTTCCTGTGCTATACAATGCATCCTTGTAGCTTATTTATCTTAGCCGTAATGAATAATAAAGGTGTTTAACGTCCCAGTCTTCTCATTTAATTGTGCATCTAGTCTGGCTGGAGTGGGCTTCAAGTGTGCTCAAGCATTGCTCTGGTTGTCTATGACTGTTATGGAGAGCTGATCTTGTATTCTTTCATTCTCTGTGTTTTATCAGGTAACTTGTATCAGACTTACCATTCAAGTTTCCCATGAACAAAATAATACTGCAGATTAGAAGTCTGAAGATGACAACGAAGGAATTAAGTGCCTGCAGATAAAGGACTGATTCTGTTAACTTATGTTGGGAAATGAAGAAAGACAAGCAAACATCTAGTCTAGTGTGAACCAAGTGTGCTGAGACAAGTTGCCAAAGGAACTGCTGAGTATGCCATGCAAAACTGCTTACAGGGCTGTACTATACCCAAGGGTGATGAAACTCTGCACAAAGCAAGATGTGGCACTTGGGCCAAGCACTGCGTGGGTTGCTGTGGCATCTGTTCAGGGAACCTGGATGCCTAGCTTAACCCTCTCTGACTTTCACACTTTGAACAGTGTCAGGAAAAGCACTGGCCCCAAAGCATCACAAACACCGCTGTACCTGGTATCAGTGCCCCCAACCCTGAGTTGGAAACTCCTCAGATATGTATATCAGTTCATGGAGTGTGCAGTCATAGGCCCAAGGATGGAATCTGGGGCTGTGCGCTCAGTCATTGCCACTTCTTGCTCCTTTGTCCACTATACCCAACAAATAGGCCATGTGGGACAGGTCAGAAAGGATTGGGATAAGCTTTTTCTCACTGTGTCCCTATTCTCTTGGCACCTCAGGGCCAATGACAACTGGATCTTGATTCCTCCTGAGGCTGCACAGAATCCATACTGCAGAGCCTCCCAAAGCTTCCAGCAACCCAGCATGATGTGTACCACCTCTCCAGCAAGGTGCCAGGGCTAGTGCTCTGCTTCACCAAACTTTGCACTTCAGTGCTCGCAAGAGCAGTCTTGAGTGCAGACACAACATTCCTTGTTGGGTTGCAAAATCAGGTGCTTGACGGGCCACTTTCCTCTGAAGAGCCAAAGGTTCCTTACCTGTTCCTCCTCCCTAAACTATTGCCTGGGACAAAATGGACACCATAGCAACATGGAGTTTCTGGTAGGAAAAAAATAAGGAATTTCCAACATTGCTGAGTATTGTGGGCTTCAGGTCATCTTGAGATGGCTACAAACTGTCTATAGCTATTGCCTTTAATGTTGCTGCTGCTAAGTCACTTCAGTCGTGTCCGACTCTGTGTGGCCCCTTAGACGGCAGCCCACCAGGCTCCCCCATCCCTGGGATTCCCCAGGCAAGAATACTGGAGTGGGTTGCCATTTCCTTCTCCAATGCATGAAAGAGAAAAGTCAAAGTGAAGTCGCTCAGTCTGTCCGACTGTTAGCGACCCCATGGACTGCAGCCCACCAGGCTACTCCGTCCATTGGATTTTCCAGGCAAGAGTACTGGGGTGGGGTGGCAAGAGCTGAGATGACTTGAGTTAATAGCTGCTTGGGAAGTAAAACAACTAAATATTTTAGCTTTTAAATATATCTACAAAATCGATCCAAAATTATAGTTTAGAAATGTACAGTGAATACCTCTGAAGTTTAGACTTACATCCAATTTATAGTCCTGACATTTCAAATGGTGACTCTCTGCTTATAACGAATATATAAGATCAAGTATACCTAATACATGGGGAAACAATGGAAACAGTGAGAGACTTTATTTTCTTGGGCTCCAAAATCACTGCAGATGGTGACAGCAGCCATGAAATTAAAAGTCGCTTGCTTCTTGGAAGAAAAGCTATGACCA
Source organism: Oreotragus oreotragus (assembly GCA_006410675.1). NCBI lineage: Eukaryota > Metazoa > Chordata > Mammalia > Artiodactyla > Bovidae > Oreotragus > Oreotragus oreotragus. The sequence goes on from SJYX01015681.1 coordinate 773,703, forward strand.
ACCTGCTGCTGCTAAGCCACTGCTAAGCCACTTCAGTCGTGTCCAACTCTGTATGACCCCACAGACAGCAGCCCATCAGGCTCCACCGTCCCTGGGATTCTCCAGGCAAGAGCACTGGAGTGGGTTGCCATTTCCTTCTCCAATGATGACAAACCTAGACAGCGCATTAAAAAGCAGAGACATTACTTTACCAACAAAGGTCCGTGTAGTCAAGCTATGGTTTTTCCGGTAGTCATGTATGGGTGTGAGAACATAAAGAAGGCTGAACACTGAAGAATTGATGCTTTTGAACTGTGGTGTTGGAGAAGACTCTTGAGAGTGGCTTGGACTGCAAAGAAATCAAACCAGTCAACCCTAAAGGAAATCAGTCCTGAATATTCATTGGAAGGACTGATGCTGAAGCTGAAGCTCCAATATTTTGGTCACCTGATGCCAAGAGTCAACTCAGAAAAGACCCTGATGCTGGGAAAGATTGAAGGCAGGAGGAGAAGGGGACAGAGGACAAGATGGTTGGATGGCATCACCGACTCGATGGACTTGAGTTTGAGCGAGTTCCAGGAAATGGTGAAAGACAGGGAAGCCTGGTGTGCTGCAGTCCATGGGGTTGCAAAGAGCTGAACATGGCTGAGTGACTGAACAGCAACAACAAATCACAAATATCTCCTAAAGAGTTGGTGTAAGATTTTAGCTGGTCTCATATTTGTCCTGTCATGCTCTCAATATCCTCTTACAGGCCTTCTATACGTCACTGCCCTGGTTATAGGAGCAGAGTCTCAGGTCCTGGGTTTTTCCCCTGTCCATCTTCCCTGGTGGCTCAGAGGTTAAAGTGTCTGTCCTCCAATGCGGGAGAACCGGGTTCGACCCCTGGGTTGGGAAGATCCCCTGGAGAAGGAAATGGCAATCTACTCCAGTATTCTTGCCTGGAGAATCCCATGGACGGAGAAGCCTAGTAGGTTACAGTCCATGGGGTCGCAAAGAGTCGGACACGACTGAGCGACTTCACCTATCTTCCTGCTATCATCTCAGCCATTGCTACCATCTACATGCCACAAATCCATATCCTCAGAGCATGCCTGCTTGCTATTTTTTCAAATCTTACTTACAACCCATCAATCTTTTGAGCACTAGAGTTCACTGTTTTCGAATAGAAAATGTCCTTCCTTCTGTAAGGCTCTAAATCTCAACTTGTTTAATCTACTAACCTTGTTTTCTGCTATTTTAATTAATTTATTTAATCATACATTTGATGATTTACCTTCAAAGAGAACGGGCACCTCTATAGTGTCAGGCCTTGAGACAGCACGGAGCAGAGGGGGCTATGGTAGGCTACCCAGACTTCCCCAGAGTTAATGCCGGGGGTGTAGGTCACTAAGAGCTCACCATTGAATCCCTTTGGGGACTGGCTTTTAGTCGTACACATTCTGTGGAGCTGCCTGCCCACGTCTCTCTCACTCCTTGCAAGAGGCCACCTCCAATAACCAATTGGTGTGGTGTCACAGACTTGGGACCCTTGCCACAGTTCAGAATGATTGTGAAGGGCCACCCTAGCTCCAGGGCTCCCTGTTGGATTGATCGAGGCTTCTGCTGCATTTGGTCTGCAGTTCAATTTCTCTTTGTCCAACTCCACTTTCTTGACTCTCTTAAAAGCTTTGTTCTTGAAAGTACCTCCGCAGACTCCGGAACCACTGCATACAAATTTTTATCTTAGAGATTCTTGGGGAACCTGACCTAATACTGAGCTTTCCCTCAAGAAAATTACAGTCTAATAGAGACATCAGACAACAGGCAAATTGACAGTGGTAAGTGATATGACAAGGGAAAGTTTAGGTTACTAGATGTATGGCTCAGGATGTGAGGGGAGAAAGGAGAGGAAAGTTCCTGCAGGAGATGATTTCTAAGTGAGGGGTTGAGGATGTCGTTTATCTAGAACTGCCAGGGGCTGGGCAGAACAGAAGTGTGGCAGTTTAAGAGAACAGCGTGTGAAGAAGTTCAGGGGGATAGAGGGCAGAGGGGACTAGGGAATGGAGAGAGATAAGGCTGGGAAGTCTAAGATCAAGGTGCTGGGGAATTCAGTGTCTGGTGAGGGTCTCCTTCCCCATTCAAAGATGGCCCTCTTTTCACTGTGTCCTCACATGGTGGAAGGGGGAGAAGGAATTCTCTCTTTCATAGGCACTAATCCTTTTCCTGAGGGCTCTGCTTTCAGGTTCTAATTACATTCCCCCAGCTCCAAGTGCCATCATGCTGGGGATTTGGTTTTAACCCATGAATCTGGGGAGCAGGGATTATACATTATACATAGAGCAGCGAACATTTGCTGTATCTGCTCTGGAGAATGGGACCAGGGGCATGTTGGACGACTTCCAGGCAGCACTCAGGGACAGTTGCCAATGGAAACTAAGAATTCATAGGAGTTCCTGCCTTCCAGGCTGTGGGATTTCTCCAGCATTCCTCAGCAGCACGGGATCTGAAGTCAGACAGTGGGATTTTGCCAGGTGAGTGAGACGGAAGGACCATGCAGGGGGCGGGGGTGGGGCTCTTGACAGAGAGAGTTGCAGTGATGGACTGGGGTGGAATAACAAGGAGACTTAGAGGCACTGGAGGTGGGTTGCTTGGATTTTAGCTGCAGGAGTAAAGCCAGATTGGGGTGATGACAAACAGCAGGGTAGGACTATAAGAGAGGGGGATCACATAGAGTAGGAATGCAGGTCACCACAGATGAGAATATCAAGGAGCTGAGAGGTTCAGTGTTGGAAAGGCGCTCAAGTTAGTTGTAGCAATGATAGGAATTAAGAGGACTGGGGACCAGGACTAGAGTAAATGGTCCTGCCTGAAGAGAAAAGCAATGATGAAAGGTGAAGATGGCAAGGGCCCCGGAGGAGCTTTCCGGAGGCAGAAAGGAGATCCAAGGAAAGAAAGGGGTGGAGTTAATGAGGGAATGAACCTGTTATAGGAGAAAGGACCTCTAAAAAGAGCCAAGATTTAGAGACTACTGAGATGAGCTGAGTGTATGAGGGATGGATTGTTGGCCTCAGGGAGCACAAGATAAGGTTGGGTCAAGGAAACAGTTTAGCAGGGAGCAGGTAAGTTGTGTGATATATCCAGTTGCTTATCCTGGAGAATGGGCTTAGGCACTGACCATTCATTGTCCAGATGAACCCATCCCCCACCTTATCTGCATCCAGAGGCAGGTGAGCATGAGGCTCAGGCTAAGAGTCAGCAACGTCCTGCTGGATACTAGCAAGTCTCTGCCCAAATTAGAGGCGAATGGTGGAATTCAGTGTTTCTAAGTCCACTTCGGTGTGTTTGTGGGGCACTGGGGTGGTGGAGTGGAGGGTAGACGGGGTCAGGAATGCTCAGCATCCTTTAGCAAGTAGTCTGCTCAGTTGCAGAGAAATGTGGGGGCTCTGGGACCCAGAATCCATGTGTGAGCACTCTAAGCATTTCATGCTCCAGTCTTTTTAATCTATTTATTCCTTAAATTAGTTGTTTCTTCCCTTCCTCATTCTGAAAAGGATTTAAGATGTTCCTATACACAAGGGTTTCAGAAACATGCTGTTCCCTCTCTATAATGTGTTTTACAAGCTTCCTTCTGTTTAAGCAAGATCTATTGTTCCAATAATGCCTAGACAAGTTTCATCTGCTCCCTGAAAACTCCTAAATCATGTCAGACGTGGTCTCTCCTCTTTGTAACTCTTTCAGTACTTAGGCTCTGAATCACACATTCTCCTGCACAATCAAATGTGCTCCTACCTTACCCTGCCTCTCCATCTCAACTGAAAGCCCTTTGGGGATGAAGACTTTATCTGAATTTTTAATGTTTCTAAAATCCACTAAGACACCAAGGACATAGTAAGCCCTCAGTAATAGGAACTGCATTTTAGGGAGACATGCCCCTCTGTAATGGAGTGTTTCTTTCTTTCTTTTTTTTTTTTACTTTATTTTTTAATATAAATCTATTTATTTTAATTGGAGGTTAATTACTTTACAATATTGTATTGGTTTTGCCATACATCAACATGAATCTGCCACAGGTATACATGTGTTCCTCATCCTGAACCTCCCTCCCTCCTCCCTCCCCGTACCATCCCTTTGGGTCATCCCAGTGTACCAGCCCCAAGCAGCCTGTATCCTGCATCGAACCTGGACTGGCGATTCATTTCATATATGATAATATACATGTTTCAATGCCATTCTCCCAAATCGTCCCACCCTCTTCCTCTCCCACAGAGTCCTAAAGACTGTTCTATATGTCTGTGTCTCTTTTGCTGTCTCGCATACAGGGTTATCGTTACCATCTTTCTAAATTCCATATATATGCATTAGTATACTGTCTCGCATACAGGGTTATCGTTACCATCTTTCTAAATTCCATATATATGCGTAAGTACACTGTATTGGTGTTTTTCTTTCTGGCTTACTTCACTCTGTGTAATAGGCTCCAGTTTCACCCACCTCATTAGAACTGATTCAAATGTATTCTTTTTCATGGCTGAGTAATACTCCATTGTGTATATGTACCACAGCTTTCTTACCACAGCTGATGGACATCTAGGTTGCTTCCATGTCCTGGCTATTATAAACAGTGCTGTGATGAATATTGGGGTACACGTGTCTCTTTCAATTCTGGTTTCCTCGGTGTGTATGCCCAGCAATGGGATTGCTGGATCATAAGGCAGTTCTATTTCCAGTTTTTTAAGGAATTCCCACACTGTTCTCCATAGTGGCTGTGCTAGTTTGCATCCCACCAACAGTGTAAGAGGGATGATGCACTAGAACTAGGACTAATAATGAACTTTCTGAGTTTCTCTGGAACACTCATTGGAGTATGAACAGTTAAAATTACAAGGTCAGCTAACAGAAAGACAGAAGATAAAATTTGAAAAGCAATAAAGTAGCAATTTACATTTGTTCTCACCAGAGCCTAAAGGAATACATTATAACACAGTGACAAGTTAATGTTGGAGCTTTGTAGAAAGTTGAATGTTATACAGATGTACTTTGTTGCACCCATTTTAGGCTTCTGTAAAGTGTGCCTTCGTTACACAGGTTCCTCTCTTTATATGAGCAACCACTGAGGGACACAGCTGTCAGAATCTAGAACTTGAGCCCCAGACACTTCTGCAAAAGGGGATCAAGTGACTTACTCTAAGGAAATGAGAAGTAGATGCCACAATCAAGATTCTCTCTTTGCTCTCACTCTGCGGGTAGGAGAGGGAGTGAGAGGAAAAGGGGGAAATTTGGATAGGGCTTTTAATAGGGCTTTGAAAGTGCCACTGGAAACAAATAAGAAAATTGGTTCCCAGCAGCCTTCCTTTGGCCAAATTTTACTTTTTGTGGTTCATTTAACAGTATTTCCCTGATCTCTATAATATTGCTAGACTTTATTTGGAGGCATTTACTTGTCTTTATTATTCTATGCTCATTCTCTTTTTTAAATTTCTTATTTTCTCCAAATTACTTTTTGGATTAAAAGTTTGTATTTCAAATGTTCAAAATGTAGCTTTTAGTAAGAAAAGGACTGGGCTTGTACCTTGGTGACCAGATGAGGAATTCATGTGTGGTTGTTCTGTGGGGTTTCTTTTTCTTAAAAACAAAAATATATTTATTCATTCAT
>SJYX01015682.1:0-19191 GCA_006410675.1 Oreotragus oreotragus
GGACATCACTTTGATGGGAGATAGTGAAGGACAGGACTGCATGCTGCAGTCCATGGGGTCGCACAGAGCTGGACATGACTGAGCGACCGAACAACAACTTCTGGGGCCAAACTGTTCCCTTTACCTGGAAGGGCCTCCTGCCTATCTCTACCTCTGAACACCTCACTCATCCCTAAAGTCACTTCTCAGAGGCCGATTCCTTCCATGCCCTTCCGATCCACCAAGTCAAAGCAAAACCCCTTCTCCTGCCACCTGCAGTTTGTCACAAAATGATGCCATCACCTACTTGTCCAGGGGGTGGTTTGGGTACTTCTCCTATGTCCCTAGCAGGCCTTATGAACAAGCACTGTCTCACATGACCTTAAGCCCATTTCCCGCACTTAGAGCCTGGCACACAGATCTGCCTGGAGTGAACCCCCAGTGAATGAACATGGAGTCCACCAAGCTTGTTTTCCTTCTTTTGGTACTAAGTACTGCTCTCAGCACTTCCCAGGGGGCTAAGTGGTAAAGAATCCACCTGCTGATGCAGGATATGCAGGTTCGACCTGGGTCGGGAGGATCCCCTGGAGAAGGAAATAGCAATTCACTCCAGTATCCTTGCCTGGGAAATGCTAGGGACAGAGGAGCCTGGTGGGCCACAGTGCATGGGGTAGCAAAAGAGCTGGACATGACTTAGTGGCTGAACAACAACTGCTCTCAGCGTGGGATGACATGTGGCTAATGACAAGAGTCTGCTGTGTTCCCGTGCCTTTCCCCACCAGGGCAAAGAGAAGCCTGTCTCTACCATCTACGTGCTGCGTTGGGAGAAGCTGGGCCCTCTCAGCTTGATAACCACCTGGGGGCAGATGCCTGTAGGCAGCTGTGCATGCGTGCTCCAGCGCACTCAGTCATTCAGTCACATCTGACTCTTTGTGACCCCACGGAACGTAGCCCACCAGGCTCCTCTGTCTATGGACTCCTCCAGGCAAGAATACTGGAGTGGGTTGCCGTTCCTTCTCCAGGGGATCTTCCTGACCCAAGGATCGAACCTGCACTGCAGGCAGATTCTTTACCACTGAACCATCTGGGAAGCCCTCTGTAGACAGCTGCTTCTGCATAAAGACCAAGGGGAGAAATCGTCGTCCTCTCCAAAGCACCCAACATATTACATTTATGCCAAAAATTTTTAAGAATTTTGTTCAGGGAGTTCCCTGGTGGCAGTAGTTAGGATTCCAGGCTTTCATTGCCATGACCCGAGTTCAATACCTGGTTGGAGAACTGAGATCCACATAGTGTGGCCAAAAAAAAAAAAAATTTATTTTGTTCAGAACTTAAAGCAAACTGAAGGCAGATAAGATTGTTACCAAAATACAGGGTGGGGTTTAGCAGGCGTCAGTTTCTGAGCTCGGTGCTGTGCCTTTTCAGTCAACAGATGCTCACTGCCATCAGTGTAGGCAGCAGTTCATACAAGATGTCTGCTCCTCTTTCCTTTACCTGGCCCCTGTGACCTTAGCAATGATCCTGCAACTTTAGGCTGGGGAGAGAGTCACAAACAGCCGGTGTGTTTTCAGTGGCTGCTGGCATGGCTTCAGAATCTTCAGCCAGGGCCAGGATTGTGGGGGCCGAGGTGCCGGTCCACCTGCAGACATTCATCATCCCCTCATCCCTCCAAGTTCAGTGCAATGGAGATGAGGGCATGGTAACAGACTTCTTTCTGATTCCAAAGTAGAGATTCATGCTCATTGTACTTCTTGATTAGGCATGGAAAAGGTTAAAACAGGAGATGTGAAAAAATAGTTCAAGAATCCAATGCTGCAAGCCTCTTTCCATTTTTTCAGAAGTTCAAAGTAGTGACTTACATGATGGCAAGTTGATACCTGTGTATACCAGCCTCATAAATTAGTAATATAACATGTCCAGCTCACAGGATTTCTAGAAACAGCTCACTATTCTATGCCATATGACCTACCAAACGGAGAAAAACAGAACACGTACTCTCAGGCTGACCTGCTTCGATTTGGATTGACAGAAATGTCAGCTGAAGCTCTGAAAATCCAAGTCTTATGGAGTTTAAAGCTCAGAAACAGGCTAAACAACAGCATGCAAACTTAGGTGTAACTATGAAAAGTCAAACTCCTGACTGTTGTCTGCAGGTTATGGAGTTTGTAGAAAGGGCCAAGAACAACCAGTTCTCTTTACTGTGACATAACCTCAAGTCTCAGATGACATCTGATTATAATCTGTGCAGACTGCTACCTGAGTGCCTGTTTTTCCAACTGAGTTGAAATGCACATGTCCATAGTTTCTGCATCAGCTGCCCACCCCTCGTGAATTTTACAGACACACACCAGGTGATCATTGCCTGGATCTTGCCACACACCACCTGTGGGCCCTGGATGATTTAAACATCCATTGTATCACAGCTGAGAGACAGAAAACCCTTTCCAGGCTTCGTTCAAATCTCATCTTATTATGGAGGTGCAAATAAAAAATTGTTGCCTGCCATTCCAGTAAACAAAGAATGCTGCCCACCATCAAGCCAACAGCCACTGCAGCTGCCCCCAACGGTGCATCCTGAGGGGAATTCGGGGTGGAGAGAACAGGTTTCTATCCCTACAAAGTTTAAGATGCACGTCTAAGGAATAATTTCAAGGAGTGCAAAGGGTCTTGTCTCTTCCCAAAGATGGAAAAGCACTAAAATCATTAACTCAAGATGTCTATTTTCTGTGACGAACAGTAACCTTTGATGTTCAATCACGTTATGTTTTCAGCAAGAACTCCTATATAGCCTGGCTCCAGCTCCCCCTTAGGGCCTTTTGAAAGCATTTGCTGAGTGCTGTGCTTAAAAAAATTTTTTTTTTTAATTTTAAAATTTTATGTGCTGTTATTTTTAAAATTTATTTTTAATTAGAGGATAATCGCTCTACAGTGTTTCTGCTGTTCAACAACGCGGATCAGCCATCAGTATACATAGGTCCCCTCCCTCTGGAACCTCCCTCCTACCCACCCTCCATCCCATCCCTCTAGGTTGTCAGAGCGCCAGGTTGAGCTCCCTGTGATACAGAGCAACTTCCCACTCACTGGCTATCTGTTTTATGCACGGTAATGTATGTTCCAGCACTACTCTCTCAATTCGTCCCACCGTCTCCTCCTTCCCCTGCCATGCCCACAAGTCTGTTGTCCGTGACTGCTGCTTCTGAAGCACCTGGAATTTATTTTGTTCTTGACAGCTCATAAGAAATCCATAAGAAATAAGGAGGGAACCCTAGTACACAGAAAACTTAGTCATTAACTGGAATGAGGCACATTCAATGTCCATATGGTGTCTCCGCTCAGCTATAACAAATATACCTCAAAATGAACACAACCAACACAATGAACGCGACCAACAACAGGGTTAGCCTCTTCACTAAACCCATTTCTGTCCCACGTTCCTTGTTCCTGTTCAGTAAATAGCTTCACCAGGTGCTCAATCAGAAACCAGAGATATATTTTTTCCTCATCTCACTCCCCGTTATCTAGTTGCCAATAATTATTATTGAGGGTAGGAGGAGAATGGAGCGACAGAGGATGAGATGGTTGGATAGCATCACTGATTCCATGGATATTAGTTTGAGCAAACTCGGGNATTTTTTCCTCATCTCACTCCCCGTTATCTAGTTGCCAATAATTATTATTGAGGGTAGGAGGAGAATGGGGCGACAGAGGATGAGATGGTTGGATAGCATCACTGATTCCATGGATATTAGTTTGAGCAAACTCAGGGAGATAGTGAAGGACAGGGAAGCCCGGTGTGCCGCAGTCCATCAAGTCTCAAAGAGTTGGACAAGACTTAGTGAGTGAACAGTGACTCATATGTGGAGCATTTATTCTGTGCTGGGTACCATTCTAAGCTCTCTGCACATTATAACTCACAGTCACTCCTTACCACTCTGTGAAATGGGATCTGTTCTTTCTACCTACTGTACAGATGACAAAAGAGGTTAAGAGTCTTGCCCAAGGTCACCCAGTCAGGAGGCAGCAGAGCCAGAACCCAGAATCAGGCAGGCTCACTCGAGAGGCCATGTCTGAATGTCTGCACTATTCAGGAAATGACTTCTAACTCAGCTTCATTTACTGAAAGTGAAAAAGTGAAGTCGTGTCTGACTCTTTGCGACCCCATGGGCCGTAGCCTACCAGGATCCTCCATCCATGGGATTTTCCAGGCAAGAGTGTTGGGGTGGATTGCCATTGCCTTCTCCAGGGGATCTTCCTGACCCAGGGATTGGACCCGGGTCTCCTGCAATGTAGGCAGACGCTTTACCATCTGAGCTTTCTAAAATGCATTCATTCCTAAATGTGGAAGCAATAATTCTGATATCAGAACTGTCCAGGTCCTTCCTCTTCTGGATGCCAGTGGTCCCGATGCAGCTGGAGTAACGGAAGTACCGATGGTCAAGAAGATTGGACCATGTCTACAGTGAACCTAGGGCTTTACTGGGAGGTTGTTCTTAAATGAAAGGTCTAACAGGACCTAATTTACCTGTGTTTTGATGTTTTCCCTTCAAAATGGAATATGTCAGTAAGTATTAGTTTAACTGAAGACTTGATTAATCAAAGCTACAGGGAAGTAGGTGAAGTGAAGTGAAGTCGCTCAGTCGTGTCCGACTCTTTGCGACCCCCTGGACCGTAGCCTATCAGGCTCCTCTGTCCATGGGATTTTCCAGGCAAGAGTGCTGGAGTGGATTGCCATTTCCTTCTCCAGGGGATCTTCCCAATCCAGGGATCGAACCCGGGTCTCCTGCATTGCAGGCAGACGCTTTACCGTCTGAGCCACCAGGGAAGCCCGGAAGTAGGTACACTGTCATTAATACCAACAAGGCACTTCCATTCTAAACGCCATTAAGAAATAGACAACTCTTCCCTCGTGGAGGCTGTATTGATCTTGGAGGCAAAGTAGGCTGGAAAGCAGAAGGCCCAAATCCTCTCCTCAAATTAAATGAATCACATACTTAAAAATAAACCACAATCCTTCTGGCACTAGATGCTAAAGGCCAATGGCTTGATATTTCTGAATTAAAGCTGAAAAAAAAATGAATGTTATTACAAGCCTAAGACAAGATAAATAATGGGTCTAGAAAGTGTCACTTTCAAGTTTTAAGTTTATCCAGTATCTAAAAACCAATTATATAAGCCCACCATCCGGTCAGCATTCAAATGAGATGATTTTAAACTCCGAGGAGTGTGTTCTCAAGTCCCAGGGTGCCCGTAGAAAACAAAAGTCACAGTACCAGCCAGAAGCTATTTGAGCAAGTTCTGCAGATCATATGGTCTTGGCAAGAGACAAGCACTTATTGTTGTGAGAAAACTCAAGGTCAGCGCAGTACTTAGAGTTCCACTGCCCCAGCGCTCCCTTCCACAAAGGATCCTAGTATCTACTGAAAAGTTGCAATTATTCCCCAGCTCGCTGTTTCAGCCTTACAGGCCACTTCTCCCACTCTAGAGAATTCAGCTAGTTCGGACATTCCTGAATAACAACCCCAAATAATGTTTGTTTTCTGGCTTACTTTTATATGACATCCTAAAAGATGGAAGAGGCTTCCCTGGTGGCTAGTAAAGAATCCACTTGTAATGCAGGAGAACACCTGCAATGCAGAAGACACATGGGTTCAGTTCCTGGGTTGGGCAGATCTTCTGGAGAAGGAGCTGGCAACCCGCTCCAGTATTCTTGCCTGGGAAATCCCCAGGACAGAGGAGGAGACCGGTGGGCTACAGTTCACGGTATCTCAAAGAGTCGGACGCGACTTAGTGACTAAACCACCCGCCAACCAAAGATGGAGAAAGCAAAAAATAATAGTGTGTGTGTGCTCACTTGTGTCCGACTCTGTGACCCCATGGGCTATAGCATGCCAGGCTCCTCAGTTTGTGGAATTTTCCAGGCAAGAATACTGTAGTGGGTTGCCAATTCCTTCTCCAGTGGATCTTCCTAACCCAGAGACTGAACCTGTGTCTCTTGTGCCTCCTGCATTGGCAGGCAGATTCTTTACCACTGTGCCACCTAGGAAGCCCAAAATAGTAAGCTAGAAGAGATTTCAGCTTAAGTATGATTTAGGTAAGTATTGCCAGATAAAAGTACACACTTAAGAGGAGAAGTATTCTAAATCTAACCTGACTTTTTAAAAGAAATACCTTTAAAATGCTTGGCCAGTGTAATGCTTTCTTTGGTCTATAAGGTTGCACCCTTTCCCTTCTTTTGCTCTTAGTAGCCAGCCAAGACTTCTAAAATGGAGAAGTACCTCTGCTGGTCCTTGCTGGTAAATCAGCGCACTCTAGAATGAGCTCTTCCTTGCAAAAAAGACTTTTCTCGACTTTTTTCATGTAAAAGAATGTGCTGTGGATTGAAACAAGAGAAAATCACACTTGTGCACATCAGCCTGATCCTAACCACCCATAGAGCAGCTTGGCCTCCTCTGTTAATCTTCCTGGAGGTAGCCGGGTCTGCAGCAGTAGGCCAGTCCATTATTTATAATATGATCATAAATACTTATCATATCTTCTGTCAAAGAAGTCCCGTTGCTTCATAGGCATTATCTTCATACCCTCCAAATGTCTTCAAAAGGATGTTAGTCAGCTGAGTGAGTTAATTATAAACAGGCACTAAGTTTCTCCTTCTTGCATCTCATTAAACTACACGAAATCTCAATTCAGCTTAATATTAATACAACTGCTCTATTGGATTAGGAACTCCTAAATGACAGGGTGTGGGCTCTCATTTCCTTTATATTCCCTAGTGGGCATTAAAAATTCTGGTTCTCCATAAAAAGGATGACTTTAATTAGTCTCACTGACTCACCAACCAAAGTACAAACCGAATGCACAAGCCCACTGCGGGTCGGAAAGGGAGAGTCAGCACCTCCAATTCCTCTGTGAACCATCAGGGTTGAAACATTTCCCTGTCATCTGCTGTCCAGAAAGGGTTTAGTGTTCTTGAGTGGTAACACATTCCCTCCCTTTGATCTGATTCTTGAGGAAAGAGGAGAGCTGGTCCCTAGCTGTTAAGGACCTGATGTGATCCATTTTAGTCTGGGATAGGCTTTAAAGATCACTTACTTAGGAAAGGGCAAATAGGTGTCAACCCTTGGTAACTGGCTTCCTGGGGTCCTGCGCTGAGAGGCACCCCTCCCTGCACCTCACCAGTGAGCTCCAGGGAAGCTTCTGTGATCCATGTACAAGTCTGCCACCAACCCCGGGCTCAGGAGGGGCCAGGGCACAAACCATGTATTTGCCATCCCTGAGCTGATTGTATGACGAAGAGCTAGCAATTCCCAGTCTACTGTTTTCCTTAATTTAGTTTTTCAAAGAGTAGAGTCACAGCAGTCATAAAAAAAGAAAAAAAAAAAAACAACCAATTTTGATGTTTTCACAACAGTTTTAAGGAAAATAGATGTTCCCTGAAAAAGACACTGGCAGAGGTCCTCACTGGTGTTCCTAGAAACAGTCAAAGGCAGAATTTCTAGACACATCTTCACCTACACCCTGACAAGGACCACCACTCAAAGCTTCCTAGGTGAGAGGATGGAGAAGGACTGGGTGGTTTTCCTGTGGTTATGTGGCTTCTGCTATTAGACTTCACAGGGAGCAGGGAAAGAAAAGAAACAGATTTGAGAATCACTTAAAAGGGAGCGACTCCTGGACTTCCCTGGTGGTACAGTGGATAAGAATCCGCCCGTCAATGTAGGGACACGGGTTCGATCCCTGGTCTGGGAAGATTCCACGTGCCGTGGAGCAACTAAGGCCTGCTCATATCAGCACTGAGTTCATGTGCTCACCTACTGAAGGCAGCGCGCCTAAAGCCTGTGCTCTGCAACCAGAGCCCCCACGGTGAGAAGCCCGTGCGCTGCAGTGAAGAGTAGCCCCCACTCGCCACAACTGGAGAAAAGCCTGCACAGCAACGAAGACCCAGTGCAACCAAAAATAAATAAAAGTTTAAAAAAGATGTAAAAAAAAAAAGTCAGTGATTCCCAAAGCCAAAGAAAAGTATTAAACAGAAAAATCAATGTGATGCTCATTTTGATAGGGGGAAAAATGGAGAATCAATTTCTTGAACTTGAGCTAGCAAAGCTCTTAGGTCAGTCAGTCAATAGTATCCACATGTTTTCTGCTCTGTTCTTAACACTGATGGACCAAATGCGCACACACAAGGCAAATGACAGGGTTCCTTTCCCCGCAAGCTTATATAATCTCTGCCTCTCCCCTGAGGTGGGTTTGGACGCCAGAGGCCAAGTCAGGCCCCTGGAGAGACAGCTGGCCTCCCAACATCTACTCTGCGTTGTCAGCCAACTGCTCCCAGGTGAGAGGAACGTTTTTGGCAGCAACCGTAGTACACAGCAGGCGGGAGGCCTTAAGAAAAGGCAAGGGAGAGGAGGCAGGCATGTGATTCTGGAGACAAATAAACACAATTAGCTATGCTAGAAACAAACTGAAAAGACTCAGTGGGAAGACTGATTCCTTCCGCCAAGAGAGAAAAACCAAAGGAAAATTCATTTTAAAAGAAAAAGTCATTTAAAAAGAAACCTTCTTTTAAAAGTCATTTTAAAAGAAACCTTTTACTTCCCCTTGGCAGCCAGAGCACCATGATAATCATATTTTCTGTGAAGTCCTTTTCATTATGGGCTTTTCCACCCTTTCAAACACTAGCACAATCAAGGTTTTTGACTGCTTTATCAGCTTTGCTGCCCAAAGAGAATCCGTGAATATTTCAGGTCGATCCTTTCATACCGGCAGATGACAATTTTTAAGACTTTCACAGCCATTCTGTCCCCGTGTACCTAAATAGACCCTGCCTGTAACAATGACTGGGTGATTGAATTCATAGAAATCAGTAGTGTTGTCCCTAGGGGTGTATTTTTCCACTTCCAGAATCCAGTTCTGTAGTGGAGGATTAGCTACAGCAGAGGGGTCTCAATGGCCACCCTAACAGGACATGGTGTTTAATAGGACAGGTCTTGGAGTTAGGCAACTTGGATCTGAATCCTGACTCTGCCTTGGATGACCTTGGGCATATAATTTAACCTCCTTGTGCCTCACTGTCTTCACCTATAAAATAAGGATATGGAGGTACCTGACTAACAGGGTTGTTGACATTTAAAGAATTACGATAAAAGAGCCCTCATCTTTTAGACACACATTCTGAAATGCTCACAGATCATGATATGATGGCTGGGGTTTGCTTCAAAATCGTCTGGAGGTAAGGTGTATGCAGAGAAGTTTGCCATGAGTTGGTAACTGTTGGAAGTTGTGGGATGGTTGCACCTGGAGGTATATTCTACCATTCTATCCACCTCTGCCTGAAATGTTCCATAATAGTAAGTTTAAGAGAGAGAGATGATAGTACAGGTAAAACTGCTGGCACACAACACGTGCTCAACTAATACGATCTGCCCAAGGTCAGAGGAAGCCTTGAGGCTGTCGTTTCCAGGTCCAAAAGACAGGGATGCCTGCCTCTCTAGAGACACGGGTGGGCTCTGGGACAAGCAAGGTGGCGGGTCAGGGGATTGCAGCTGAGATCTTCACTGTCACTCTAGGCATCCATTGTTGCCCAGAGGTAATCCCTTTTCATTATCACACCTGTTTGTTTGTGGGGTTTTTTGGCTGCACTGTGAAGCACGTGGCATCTTAGTTCTGGACCGCCCGCAGTAGCAGTGCCGAGTCTTAACCACTGAGGCTATGTTGTGTGTGTTTTAGTCATTAAGTCACGTCCAACTCTTGCGATCCCATGGACTGTGCCTGCCAGGCTCCTCTGTCCATGGGATTCTCCAGGCAAGAATACTGGAGTGGGTTGCTATTTCCTTCTCCAGGGGATCTTCCTGACCCAGGAATTGAACCCAGGTCTAGTCAAGGCTATGGTTTTTCCAGTGGTCATGTATGGATGTGAGAGTTGGACTGTGAAGAAAGCTGAGCGCTGAAGAATTGATGTTTTTGCACTGTGGTGTTGGAGAAGATTCTTGAGAGTCCCTTGGACTCCAAGGAGATCCAACCAGTCCATTCTAAAGGAGATTAGTCCTGGGTGTTCTTTGGAAGGACTGATGCTGAAGCTGAAACTCTGATACTTTGGCCACCTCATGCGAAGGGTTGACTCATTGGAAAAGACCCTGATGCTGGGAGGGATTGAGGGCAGGAGGAGAAGGGGACAACAGAGGACGAGATGGCTGGATGGCATCACTGACTCGATGGTTGCGAGTCTGAGTGAACTCCGGGAGTTGGTGATGGACAGGGAGGCCTGGCGTGCTGTTATTCACGGGGTCGCAAAGAGTCAGACTGAGCAACTGAACTGAACTGAACTGAACTCCTGCATTGCAGGCAGATGATTTACCAACTGAGCTATGACGAAAGCCCAACCACCAGGGAAGTCCCATCATACTTGTTTCAGAGTGATCATTATTAGTCTTCCATGCTTTGAAAGTAAGTCAACCACATCCATTCAATGATTCATGACCCTGTATCATTTAGTCAGTTACACCTAATCTCAGGTTAGAGTTTAGAAGAGCTGGCAGGTGGCTCCAAATGAAGCTACTATCACCCGAGCTAAAAGAAAGGATTGCCAAGTTTTGATGGTCTGTGCAGCTATTTGACACACACATATGTGGTTTTGTAGGCATAGATAATCATGAAAAAAAGCTCGATGCACCACCCCAAGACCCTGCCCCCTGCCCCCAGAGTCAATGCTTCCAGTAGGTTCAGGGAACCACAGATATAAATTTAGCAACTCCCACCTTCTGGAATCCGTTATGTAGGGTGATGAGCTGAACAGTCAGGAGATCCCACCCTGGACCCATTCCAGGCTATAGAAGCTTTGTAAAGGAGCCCTAAATTAAACACAAACTCATCATCCACAGGCCCTTTCACAAATAACAAATCTATAACCAGCTCTGACACTTTCTAACTATAGTGACCTTGGGCAAGCCACTTCCTTTCTTTTTTTCATTGGTAACCTGGGATCTCTCTCCCCTAAATTTGTTTCAAGGAGTAGAGACAACGTAAAGAAACATTGCACTGCACAATGCCTGGCACATAGGAATCTTCAATATAGTAGGTATTCGTCAAAATAATAGGTATTTTGTGTTTCAGTATGCCTCCACACACACGAGTGTATTGTTATTATTACATCCTGTGTAATTAGGTTAATGTATCTAGACACAATGGTCCTCCAGGTCATGAGACATATCACAACCACATAATTATAAATAGTCTAATATTTTCTTTTTCTTTCATGGGACAAAATTGTGCATGCATTTCATGAATTAATCTGAACCTCTTCAGCACAATGAGATCTGACAAATCAGTTTCTACCTGCCTGAAATGCTGCCCAGTTTCAATGAAATTCTTGGCACTTTATACCTGGACCTGTCTGTCTGGGTGACATTCTACAACTGCAGCCAATTCCAATCCCAGCATGAGTCCATGCATGAAACTAACTAATGCCACTTTATAAAGTGCTTAGGGTTCCTGGCAACTCAAGAAAACAATATCGATGCCCTCATCTTGCTTAAGTGCAGGAATAGCAAAGCTAAGATTGAACTCCTGGAATGAATCCTTTGGACAGGGTGAAATATACCATGGAGAATTTAAATTTTCTAATTCAAGAGCCATTACACACAACATTGATTTTTACATCCTCCTCTTCTTCCATATTTTATACAAGCAATTTGAGTCTAAAAGGAAAATGAGATTTCACCAACAAAGTTTTATTTCTCACAGAAAGTATGACCTACAGGCAACATTTGGCAGAGTATTTCTATTCCATCTTCAAGTGGTTTGGGGAACAGTAGCTCTCTTCCAGTTTCTGTGCTATGGATTGATCTTGAACCTCTTGGGAAATTCTCTTAGCCTCCAGAGCACAGGTGCTAAGAATAGGGCAAATACATAGCTTCAAGTTACTGGTGAAAAGCAACAAATTATCTGTTCCTTAAAAATTAGGATGGGGGGTGGGGCAGGAACCTTCCTTGGTGGTTCACTGGCTAAGACTCTGTACTCCTGATACAGGGGGCCTGGGTTCAATCCCTGGTCAGGGAAGTAGATCCTACATGCTGATTAAAGACCCTGTAGGGTCGCTGACAGTTGGACAGACTGAGCTACTTCACTTTCACTTTTCTCTTTCATGCATTGGAGAAGGAAATGGCAACCCACTCCAGTATTCTTGCCTGGAGAATCCCAGGGATGGGGGAGCCTGGTGGGCTGCCGTCTCTGAAGTGACTTAGCAGCAGCAGCAGGAATTTCTCAAGCTTTGCCAAGTGAAAATTTCGGTTACCCTTATTTAGAGAAGGCTCCCTTCTCTACTTTTTTAGTGCTAATCACAAGTATTATGGGAAAACACCTGTCAAATGTAGTTTTTGTTTTGTCCTTCTGCCCCAAACCATAGAAATCAGAAGTCTGTTTAAAATTTTCAAACTAACATTAGTAAATGTTGAAAAAAATGGTTTCAGTAATCTCACTGTGTCGCAGTATTTTGTTTGTTTCATTACATGTAGAAACTAGAGTGCAAAAAATGTGTAATTATTGAGAATTTTAAAGAACACATTTATAAAATTTTAATACATTTTAATATAGAAAATGATTAGAGAACATATCTTGGCTCTTTTGACCATAATAGAGACAATATTTGAAATTAAGATTAGTTTTTTGTTCCATGTACTTAGCAGGGGGAGAGAAAGAAATCTATATGAAATGTCTTTAACTTCTCATTTTCTAGAAGCCAGAATGAAACCTATTTCAACTAAGATAGTTTCACTTCAGACATGTTAATAATATTCATTAAGCACAGTCTTCTTCTGCGTTTAGTCAGCCTTTGATTAGGACTTCCATCCTGCCTTCTTGCTTTTGACCTGCCCTTTAATAAGGTTCCTGTAAATGGCTAATTTCATCCACCGTAATTTTCACTCACAGAGAAGGGCCAGGCGCTGCCAGGTTGGGAGGCTGTTTCACGGTAACTGGCCGCGGTTAGACTTTATTAATCCTCATTTTACTGCTCTGCTGATACAACCTTTATCCATATGAATCTGGTTTCTAGAGACCAGACACGGAGGGCATGATATCTTGTGTAACAGAGAGAAGTGTATCCTCCTGAAGCCACAGAAACGCACTTCAGGGGGCTCTGAGGAGCTCTGGACCCATGTGTCTCCACACAGAAAGAATTCAGTGAGAGGCAAGTGATGGATAAGGAGTAACTTGTTAGAACAGGCCTCTGTGAGCCTTACCAGCAAGCGATCAGGAGAGAGCCACATGGAGAACTTTGTGGGCCACAGTTTTATAATGAAAGGAAAGGTGGGGGTGTGGAGAAGACCATCTTCTTTCTCATTCTTGAGGGGATCTCAAGCTTGCATCACCAGTTCCTTCTCCACACAGGTGGGGAAGTTTTCTTGTGCCCACGTGGTCAGACTGGTGTTGTCATGGAGCAATAGAAATAGTCAAAAGGGGGATGGCCCGCGTGTACTAAAGGGTGGCAAATCATCGCAGGTTTCAGTGTAGAGCCACCTTTTATTATATTTTCGTTTACAGCGCAGGCAGAGGAGCGCGTCCTAGGGATCGCTGTGTTGCCGCTCACCAGGCAGGAGGTGGGCCTCAGGCCGCCTGTTTCACTGTTTGGGGGCGTGTCTCATTCTTCGGTTGCGTGGTTTGCTTTTTGGATTTTTTCCTGAGCAAGCCTGCTTGGTTTGTGGCCAAGCAAACCTACATTCTTGAGTGATCGTTAACTTACAGGGTCTCATACACTTTTTGCTTTACTTTGATTCCTGTTCTTCTGATTCTGAGAGAGCTGGACATGACTTAGCACCTGAACAAGAGCATGATTCTTTCATGGAATTTAATCGCCTACTTTGCTCCTTTACTCTCTTCCTTTCACTTTCTTTCTAGTTAACTCACTTTAATGTGACGATAAAAAGAGAATGATTCACTCTATGGCTGAAACTTGAAGATTTCAAGCACTTTAAGAAAAACACTTTTTTAAAAAAGCTGAGTGATGAAGTATACTCCAGCTCAATGGAGAATCTGAAAATCTGTTATTTGGAGTCTTAGTTCATTCATTCAAATGTTGCAACTGATTAAGAATTGTGTTTCAGTGGTTAAACAGGAAAAAATCTTTTATTTGCCTTTCAAATAGCATTTCCCAACGGCTTCAGTTACCATCTGTTGCTGATAACTCCCCAATTTAGCTACAGCCCAGACTTCATCTCTAATCTCTACACCATATAGCTAACTGCAGAGCGCACATTTTATTTAGTTGTTTTAAAGACTTCTTAAACCCCACATTTCCCAACCCAGCTCACACTCTTCCCTTAGACATCTGGGCCACTTGGAATATCAGCAACTCTAGGAGATGGAACCTCTAATCATGCATTTACAAGCAGAAACCACTGAAGCATCTTTGTGACCTCTCATCAAAATTCACCATGAATGCTTGACAGTTATAACTTACATACTAATCACACATGTGCACTCTTCCCTACTCTCACTGTTGTCATCCAGCTGTTAGATGTGGGCACCTCTTCATGAACCTTCGGAAGAGAACTCTCTGCTCCTTACCCATTCTTGCTCTCCTCCTCCCATGCACTCTCTTTGTTCCTGCCAAAGTGAGCTCATAAAAATGCAAACATGTTTCTGTGTCTCTGTTTGTTAAGACCTTTGAGCAGCCTTCCATTTGAACAGAGAGTAGAGAACATAATCCTGAAGCACACCTATAGGTCTCTCTGTGCCAGAGCTGACACATGGCTAAAGATACTTCCTGATGCCCCGAAGGCTTCATATTTGGGGATATCATCTAATACTTTATTTAGCACATCAGCATTGATTTATTGGATCTGGTATTGAAAGAACTGAACTAGTGGACCCTCAGATAAAATGATACTAATAAGAGTATCTAAAGCATTGACCTGCAACGACCCATGAGTGAAATGCTATGAATTAATGATGACAGATATCAACGACTTTTATTAATGAGCTTAATATGTGTTTAGTCTCACATTCTATGCAAGATGAGCCATGGTGAAGTCACATAATAGGAATGCTTCCCATCGTCCACTTTCCCCGGGATTGAGAGGAGTTACAAGGGCGGTTTCTAGAATGCGAGCCCTTCCTATAGGGTTGAGCTGCTCTAACATCCAGGATCTCAGTCTCCTCATCCATAAGATGCTGTTGATAACTGTAATTGCCTTGTAGGTCCTTGTAAAATATCAGTGAGAATGTTTGTATGTAACCTGTATAGCACACCTCATGGCCCAGAGAAACACTGCATGCGTGCCCTACTTTACCCCTCATGGGGTAAAGGACCAGTGACTTTATGTAGTTACGGCAAGTGAACTCTTCTTCCAAGCACTGCCCTGGGAAAAAGCACCCTGGCGAGAGCGCGCCGTGAATCACTGCGGGAACATGAGGGGCAGCGACACAGTGCTGTCAGCTCCTGTTGTGGGCATTTTCTTTAAACACTAGACTCTTGGGATTAGTGCTCTTTCTTGCTATCACAGCTTGTCTCTACCACAGGCAATCAGGAAACTTAGACATAATTGTGTTTATGTAAGGAGAAGAAATTTTGGCATAACAAGAAATCAGGCATTTATATGTGTCCAGATAAATCAGTCTTCTGGAGTCATTGCTCAATCTTTTCTGAAAGTTAATCCAAGGCTAAAGCCATTTTTTCCCTCTAACTTTGGTGAATGAAAATTGAAAACAACAGTGAATGCTTTTTTCTGCCTACCAGATATTTTCTAAGTTCAGGAAGAAAGTATTATTTGAGACGCTGGGTGCATTTCCCTAGGTTTTGCCAGTGAAATGTCTTCCTGCAGACCTCTTTGGTCAAAAGGATATCCCGAGGTCAGGTCAGGTTGGCCAAGCTTCTCTTTATTTAAAAGCATGTTCTTTTCCTTGCATCCGAGAACCAAACAATCTCCACGAAAATACAGTCTTTCCGCAGTTTGCATCCATTGCCAGAGTTCTAACTCTGAGGCACCAAATTGACNCCTGGAGAATCCCAGGGATGGGGGAGCCTGGTGGGCTGCCGTCTCTGAAGTGACTTAGCAGCAGCAGCATGCCACAACTAAGACCCACAAATGCCAAATAAATAAATAAAAATACTATTAAAAAAGAATTGAGTTTTCTCTTGCTTGCTTAATTCTGGACTACAACATCATAAGCGGAAATAAATGTTGCTGCCCCTAATGCTAAGACCTCTCAAGACCAACCAAAAACTCAAATCAATAACCCTAGCTTTGATTGCCTTTAGGTTCTTACTGTCCCAGGAACCAGCTCAGCCTGGAAAGTGGGGAGAACTTGACTCTTCTCTGGGTGTGCTTGTCTTGAAATCTTGACATCTTCCATTACCTTTGTCATAGATGACCATTCTTTATAATCATTATTAATTCACTCATTCAACAAACACTGGTCTGCTGGGGTATGGAGTCCTTCTCACATAAGAGAATAGGGACAGTTTATTATCCAGATGGCTTGGAGTTTGCACCCTCCCAGACACTCCGAGGACACACCTTAAGCCCCAGGCTTAACTCAACCTGATCATCCAACTCAGGTGACTTCCAGCAGAATGTGGTTCCCCACCTTTGGGGGCGTAGGGTTCTGAATGTCATGTGGGCTAACATGAGATCTTGTTCTTCCATGCTAAGCTCCTGAGTACAACCAACTGTTTGTACTTTTGTTTACACATGGCCTGAGCTTTGCCTCAGCTCTGTGCGCAGGTATGAGAAAGACTTGAGGAATCCTTTCCTCACCTGCTTCTGAAGCACAGCATCCTCCCTTAAGTACTCACCTCCAAACTGTAACCTCCACAAGGGCGGGGACTACATTTGAGTTCAACATTCCATCTTTACTCGTGTTCAGCATAGACCCCAGCCCTGGTAAGGCATTAATACTGATAAATGAATGAGTGGATAAATGAACAAAATAGCCTTTGCTTCCCAGACTACTGGGAAGTCTTTCCAATCTCACTCCATAGGGTCACTGTTCAGGTTCCCTCTCAGCCAGAACTACCAGGCCAGACCCAAGGATGGCCTAACCCACAGGTTGCTCAAGGGTCAACTCTATGTTTCCTGGTATCAGTAGGTGTTCAGTCAATAGTTATTATTTTGATGCAGTATTTGAAGTTGCATTAAGGCCATGCTCCAACTCCATCAGAAGAGACAGAAAGATGTGGTGGACAGAGCTCTGTAGCAGTAATCAGAAGCCCTGGGTTTGAGTCCATTTCGCCCCTTTTCTCACTGTGACTTTGACAAATTTCTCTTATCTCCAGCCCCAGTTTTCCTTCATCTGTATGAAAGAAATCAATATAATTATATCTGCTTTCCATGGCTCACAGAGTGACTGCAGAAGTTGTATTTGACAAGGTATATAAAAGCACTTAGAAAACTGTCTAACAGAAACACATATAGAAATATTTCAAGAGGCAATTTGCCAACATTAATTAAATATCTTTAAGGCTTTAAAATAAAGTTTTCAAACTTTTTCGACTATAGCCCTTTGGAAAGAACATATTTTACATCACCAGCAGGTGATACATTCATCATAAAACAAACATTTAACAAAATGGTACTTATGTTACTTTCATTTTTAATTTGGCTCTCTTTTCTTTTGTTTTCTTCTCTCTTTCTTCTTTTTTCTTAAATGCAGGTCATTAATTTCACAAGGCATGGTTCTGAATCTCAGGAGCACCTTAAAAATGTGATGCCCTGGCCCTCCCCCCTGAGAGTCTGAATCAACTGTCTTGGGTGGGGCCTGGGCATCTGCATTCTTAGAACACCCCAAGTACTTCTATTTACAGCCAGGACTGAGAACCACAGAACTGATGGTTTCTAGCTCACAGCTGAAAANCTGAGAGTCTGAATCAACTGTCTTGGGTGGGGCCTGGGCATCTGCATTCTTAGAACACCCCAAGTACTTCTATTTACAGCCAGGACTGAGAACCACAGAACTGATGGTTTCTAGCTCACAGCTGAAAAACCACTCCATTTGTTTACATCTGGGTCTGTTAAACACTCTCGGAATGTCATCCCACCCCCATCCCGCTGAGGCGCCTCTGGTTGCTTGAATGGACCACTCACTCCTCTGACTCAAAGTACACCAGGAAAAACACAGCAAAGCAGGAAGGTCAAAGCGGGGCCTGAGCTTCATGGGCGGCCTCCTTTGTCCTCCCCAGATGGCCAAGAAGGCCCATGAAGAGCAAAACCTGCAGCGGACTTGGAGTATTTCATTGAAAGTAAAGGGACCCTCCAAGAACTTTTGCTTGACTAGAAGAGGCTAAGAAAAAGTAAAGAGAAACTGCCAGACACCAGGCCGGCTCACACAGTAGAGGAAGTCGTGCCTGTGCAGAGATAGGGGTCCCAGCAGAGCCCAGAAGACAAGTTGGGGGGTGTGGGGTGGGGGGAGGACTTCACCACCTAGCCTTCTTCTCCTTCCAAGTGTGGAGGAGGAAACAGAAAGCTTCTCCAGCCTCAGCTCATCTCTGCCCTCCAGAAAACAGGTCCGAAGCACTGCCCTGCTCACCTAGTTGGAGGCAACCGCAGCCCACCGCCAGCAGAACCAGAATGCAGAAGGAACCACAGACACAGGTGGTTCTGTGTCCCTGTCCTACTTACTCTTGGACCCATGGATGGGATCAGGAAACCTGACCTGGATCTGTGCACCATGGGTTCAAAAGCCAAAGCCATATCTGAGGCATAGTCCCTGGACTGACTAACCAGACATTATATTAAGAGTTACCATTTACTGGGCAACTCTGTGAGCTAAGTATTTTATATACACTATCCCATCTAATTGCACAACAGCATTTCAGACCTGCATTTTTAAGGAGCTCACCCAGGGTCATTCTAGGATGCTAACACAAGTTGGTCCCCACTCCAGATCCCTTAATCTAGTTCAGGATCTCTCAGCACTACTGCCATTTGAAATGAAAATGAAAGTCGCTCAGTCATGTCCAACTCTTTGTGAACTCATGAACTATATATAATATAGTCCATGGAACTTTCTACACCAGAATGCTGGAGTGGGTTCCCTTCTCCAGGGATCGATTCGATCCCTTCCCAATCCAGGGATCGAACCCAGGTCTCCCACATTGCAGGTGGATTCTTTATCAGTTAAGCCACCAGGGAAGCCCAAGAATACTGGAGTGAGTAGCCTATCCCTTCTCCAGTGGATCTTCCCAACCCAGGAATTGAACTGGGGTCTCCTGCATTGCAGGGG
>SJYX01015682.1:27408-68594 GCA_006410675.1 Oreotragus oreotragus
GTGGGGGGTGGGGGGGCACTGCAGAAGTCTTTCCGGAGGGGGAAAAGCAACAATCTCCTTTTAAGACAGAATCCAATCTACTCTTAACCACTCAAATCTGCACATTCAGGGTCATTCTGCCCATGAAATCGTGTTATGACTTGCCGAGGAGGGCGACTGTCGACACACACTTTCACACCCCTGAGATCCATCCTCGAAGGATCCCCTATGACTTACACACCGTAAAACACGCCTCTCACACTGACAGGCCGTCACCCACTTCTATATCCCCATCTTCTCTAGCAGGTTCCCATAACCGTGACCTGCGTACACAAGGGATGGAGTGGAGGTGCTCAGGAGAGGAATTTCCACGTTTGGTCCTCCCCAGACTTGTCCCCTTCTTGCATTGCTCTCCATGTTTTACCATAAGGAAAATACCCTTAAGATATTGGAGCACAGGGGAGCACGGTCCGGTGGTTAAGACTCCTTGCTCCCAGTGCAGGGGGGCGGGATACATCCCTGGTCAGGAAACTAGATCCCACGTGCCACAACTAAGACCTGGTGCAGCCAAAAAAAAAAAAAAAAGAAGAAGAAGAAAGATAATAGGAGCACCAATTAACAAACCAAATTGGCTTTGCTGTTAAAAAATCAGTCTTCATTATCAGTATCTGGACAAAAAAAAATAGAGACTCATCAGATCCTGGGAAGATGACCTGCACTAGTGTTACTTTAAGAGATTCCTTTAATTCGCTTCATGACTCTGTTGAGACAGGCAGGCCCAATTCCTGTCTGTTGAAACCTGGCACTTTTCTATCACATACCCTATGAAACCACCTATATGTGGAATCTAAAAAAAAATACAAACTATTTGCAAAACAGAAACAGACTCACAGGCATAGAAAACAGACTTGTTCTGGATAGGCGTATGGGATTAAGGAATTCAAACTACTATGTGTAAAAATAGATAAGCAATAAAGATATGCTGTATAGCACAGGAAATTATAGCCATTATCTTATAATAACTTATAAAGGAATAAATTCTGCAAAGATACTTAATCACTATGCTGTACACCTGAAACAAATGTAATATTGTAAATCAACTGTATTTCAATTAAAAAAAATTGAGATCAAACTAAAAAGAAATAATAAAACTTACTTTCCTAAATACTGCTGCTGCTGCTGCTAAGTCACTTCAGTCGTCTCCGACTCTGTGCAACCCCATAGACGGCAGCCCACCAGGCTCCCCTGTCCCTGGGATTCTCCAGGCAAGAACACTGGAGTGGGTTGCCATTTCCTTCTCCATAACATTGCATTAAAAACATTTTAATTGTAGTAAAATATGCGTAATATCCCTGGAGGAGGGACTAGCAACTCACTCCAGTATTCTTGCCTGGAGAATTCCAAAGGCAGAGGAACCTGGAGGGCGACAGTCCATAGGGTTTCAGAGTCAGACAGGACTGAATCAACTTAACACCTCATGCATAATATAAAATTGACCACCTTAAAAAAATGTACAGTTCATTACTGTACATAAGTGCTTTCATATCCTTCATGCCTTTTAAAACTACTTGGGGGACTTCCCTGGTGGTCCGGTGGTTAAGAAACCACCTTGCAATGCGGGGACCATGGGTTCAATACTTGGTTGGGGAAATAAGAGCCCGCATGCCATGGAGCAACTAGGCCCACCAGCCACAGCTACCGAAGGCCCTGTACTGTGGAGTCTACATACTCTGGAGGCAGAGCACCACTAGAGTCCATGAACCATGAGGAACGTCCCACATGGCCAGATAAATAAAATACACAAATACCAAAAACTACTTGCATCTCATACTGGCTCCTTTCATTGCTTACTCTGAGATGCTGTCTCACTTCGATTTGGGCAGTACAAGTGACACTTTTGTAACTCTGGAAAAAAGAATGACCTTCT
Source organism: Oreotragus oreotragus (assembly GCA_006410675.1). Classification (NCBI taxonomy): domain Eukaryota; kingdom Metazoa; phylum Chordata; class Mammalia; order Artiodactyla; family Bovidae; genus Oreotragus; species Oreotragus oreotragus. Next base: position 29,315 of record SJYX01015682.1, read on the forward strand.
TATTTTTGAATCATTGTAAGAGGCTCTTGGCGCTTTCATAAAAGGGATGACATGAAATTCACATTTTAAGCCAAGAAAAACTTTAAGCATAAAACTTTTTCTCTGCCCTTTGGCCTCCTCTCTCCTCTCTACCATTCTTTGTGCAATGGCATTCTGCATTAGCCAGACTGCCCAATGGCAGAAATACCTGCTCAAACATAAACATCAATTGTTCTTCTTTGGATGACAACCACATAAAGTCCTCAGAAGATAACATTCCTTTGTCAGTCCTTCAGGGGTCACCATGATCTACCACTCACCTCGTACCTGCAGACATCTTTGGTGAACTTTGAGTATGATAACAACATATCGTTTCCCTTAAAGATAGTGATGGATGCAAAACAGACTGGTTAGCGATCTGGGGAGATACCGGGCTCTTCACTTAAATACTTATTTATGACCTTATCNAACATTCCTTTGTCAGTCCTTCAGGGGTCACCATGATCTACCACTCACCTCGTACCTGCAGACATCTTTGGTGAACTTTGAGTATGATAACAACATATCGTTTCCCTTAAAGATAGTGATGGATGCAAAACAGACTGGTTAGCGATCTGGGGAGATACCGGGCTCTTCACTTAAATACTTATTTATGACCTTATCAATACTAATAACTATATTACTTGTATTCTGCCTATTGAGGAGCCTGGCAGGCTACAGTCCATGCGGTCACAAAGAGGTGGACATGACTGAGAGACAGCACAGCACACTGGACAAGATGATTGTTTCTTGCATTACTAGACGTGTAGTGATGATTAGCTGACTTGAAACGACTGATCAAAGATACAGTTTTATAAGATCAATGATTATAATAATGTAACTCTAGATGTAGGGAGGGGCTTCCCATGGGGCACTTATTGTAAAGAACAGGAGACATAAGAGATGTGTGCTCTATCCCTGGGTTGAGAGGATCCGCTGAAGTAGGGCATGGCAACCCACTCCGTATTCTTGCTTGGAGAATCCCATGGAAGAGGAGGCCGGTGGGTTAGAGTGCATAAGGTCACACAGAGCTGGACATGAGCAAAGTGACTTCACTCTTTGTGACCCCATTGACTCTGTAGCCCACCAGGCTCGTCTGTCCGTGAGATTCTCTAGGCAAGAATACTGGAATGTGTTGCCATTCCCTTCTCCAGGGGATCTTTTCGACCCATGTTCTTTCCGAACATGAACTCATGTTTCTTATGTCTATTGCATTGGTAGATGGGTTCTTTACCACTAGTGCCACCCAGAAAGGCCCAATCTCTCTTCTGGGTAAATATTAATAGTTCCTGACTGAAGAGTTACCAATGGCAAACTGAAAAAAATGATAAAGTGACCAAGCAGGAAAACTTCATATTATTAATAAAATGATATGAATTGCCAAATCCCAGCAATATTTGATGTGTACACATGTTGATTTTAACATTTGTTCTGAAGTGAGACTTGAATGTATGTAATTGGATTGTATATAATTGGATCATGGTAACTGAACGGCAAATTAACCTGTGGATATTAAAATATGAAGCCTTTTCTCACTCTTCAGCAGAAATTTGTAACTAAGGGGACTTCCCTGCTGGCCCACTTGCTAAGACTCTGTGCTTCCAATGCAGGGGGCTCAGGTTTGATCCCTGGCCAGGGAACCAGGTCCCACACGCCTCAGCTGAAGATTCCTGCATGCCAGAACTAAGACCCAGTGCAGCCAAATAAGTACATATTTAAACAAGAAAAGAAAGAACGTCGCATCTAAGAAGGCTCAGAGTAAATGGCCCAGATGGTTCTTCTCTTCAAATGTCCTGAAAATTGCGTTTCTTCCATTCACTTTGCTCCTAATTCTTAATCATTTTATCCTGGGATGGGAGGCAGGGGAGGGAGATGGGAAAGTCAGATCAATTGAACTTCAAAGACTGATGTCAGAAATTCTGAGAAGTAAATGTTTTCCAGTCTATCCAACTCTGATTCAATCCAGACTGGGTTCTAAAGGAAGATTTTGGAGGGAAATTTCTCAGAATTTATGGCTAGAAAAGGAAAGCCATGTGAACTTACCCAGGTTGGAAAACTGATATTGAACCTTTGGACTTTGCCACTCCCTCGTTGATGTGTTGCTAGGGAAGGTATTAATACACACCCTCTCATAGCTCATTTCGGTCAATCATCTATCATCTAAATTAGGCTGATGAGCAAAGCCATGCAGCATCCTCTGTTGAACAGCTGAGACTCAGAGCCCCCTGCCGTGGCAGAGTGTTCAGCCTATAACATTTTAGCCGATTTCTGTCTAGAGGACTTATCCTGGCTCTCAGTTCCTTCAAATAGGATGAAAGATGAAAAGGGCAATCTTGGACAAGCAGGGTAACAATCGCATTATTCATACTTGATTCTGGCTTGGTTTCAGAGTTTTAATGATTTAATAAAGAAAAAAAAGTCAATACATCAGTTGACCAGTTTAATTCAGCTGGTGTTTACTGAATCTCTTTTTACAGCTTAGTGGGAAGCTAGAGGGAAGAATGGACCTGTCCAGATGAGACTGGTATGGGGCAGATAATTTGGAATCTTCTCCATATTTATGCCTCTCTGAAAGAGCTCAGGGACCTGGGTGTCAGGCCAGGTTTAAAGCTTTCAGTTTGCTTGAGGGTGACCTTTGGTCTAATGAGACATAGCATCTTTTTCTTTTTTTGAGACATAGCATTTTGAGCTGACTTCTTACTTTGTTACCTCATTCTGCAATTCCCTATCTACTTCTTTGGTGCCGCCACTGGACTGTAAGTTTCTAGAGAACAAGGTTTATGGACATGCTATTGATTGCCAAACTCATGTTACCTAACACATAGTACAGGCTTGAAAAATACTGCTGAATAAATGAACTAACATGAGTGCTATNCTGCAATTCCCTATCTACTTCTTTGGTGCCGCCACTGGACTGTAAGTTTCTAGAGAACAAGGTTTATGGACATGCTATTGATTGCCAAACTCATGTTACCTAACACATAGTACAGGCTTGAAAAATACTGCTGAATAAATGAACTAACATGAGTGCTATGTCACTTCAGTCATGTCTGACTCTGGACTCCATGGACTGTAACCCGCCAGACTTCTCTGTCCATGGGATTCTCCAGGCAAGAATACTGGAATGGGTTGCATTTCCCGACCCAGGAATGGAACCCATGTCTCTCATGTCTCCTGCATTGGCAGGTGGGTTCTTTACCACTAGAGCCCCCTGGGAAGCCGTATAACATGGAAGGAAGGAAGTAAAGTCGCTCAGCTGTGTTGCTCTTTGCGACCCCATGAACTGTAGCCTACCAGGCTCCTCCCATGGGATTTTCCAGGCTTTACCGTCTAAGCCTATCTGGAATTCAGTCCATGTTCATTTACTCCAAAACCCTTAGAGGATGCTAAAACAATCTAGAAATGAACTAGANACTGTAGCCTACCAGGCTCCTCCCATGGGATTTTCCAGGCTTTACCGTCTAAGCCTATCTGGAATTCAGTCCATGATCATTTACTCCAAAACCCTTAGAGGATGCTAAAACAATCTAGAAATGAACTAGAAGGGCAAGCACCCCAGGCATGAAAAAAACAATTGAGGAGAAACACCTTCCTATCTAGGAGAGAGGAAGAAAGAAGGACAAAGGATGAACAGAGTTAATTCTGAATCCTTGGTAGGATGTGCTACAGAAAAGACAGCTCTTTTTCTTAACTGTGGAATGGAACTGAAGTAAAGTGAGATATAGGCATGTAGCCTTTGGAAGGAACATCCAGAAGAATTCCAATTAAAGCAAAAATCTCCTCCTTCATTGGCCTCCCAACTAACTTGAATTTCTCCCATTACCCTTCCCACCAGCCTGGAATCCTTCAGCTCCGAGGACAACAGGGGGGAACCCGAAAGCCACTCACTCAGGTGCGGGACCCAACTTCATCAGGCCTGTCTCTCCAAACACTCCTGAGAGACTACAAGATTTATGGAGTCTTGCTAATGCCAACCAAAATTTCTAGCAGGAAGTTTACAAGGCAAGTAGTCCGTGAGTAAGATATAATGACTGAGGGAGCCCTGACCAAATTAGGGTCCGTGCATGAGACAGGAGACCCAGGTTCGAGTCCTGGGTCCGGAAGATACCCTGGAAAAGGAACTGGTAACCCAGTATTCTCGCCTGAAAAATCCCCTGGACAGAGGAGCCTGGCAGGCCTACACACCATGGGGTCACAGAGAGTTGGACACAACTGAGCGACTGAACAGCAACAAAAACCTTCATAATGATTTTTCTGAATGGTGATTTTGCCAGAAAACTTAATTTTCCTTTTCACAGTTCTCAATATTTTTCAAAAATAGCCTTAATAAAATAAATACACAAATGAATGGCTGTTGCTCATTATTCTGGACCTAAGTATAATTCTCATGGGCTATAATTTATAGTAGATTATTACAGGACAGAAATATAATAAAGTTAATTATAGCCATTGTAGGGTGCTTTGTGGGCCCCGTGCTTCTGAGATTATAACAACAACAAACAAGAATCTTTATTCTCTTTTTAAAATAGAGGTTAATAGAGGTAACCTGCTCAAGGCAGTCATAAACCGTGTCAGAATCACTCCCTCATCAGTGGAACCCCAGGAACAGGCCTCAGGGAGGTCAGTCTCTTCGAGCTCAGATTCCAGGAACCCGAGGTTCTTATGGGAACACGAGTGCAATGGGCAGTGTGTCCCTTCTCTTTGCAGCCACTAACGGGCAGGACTGTCTTTCCTGACCAGCTCCTTTGGATCCCTCCCTCCTGCACTCCTGTTTAACAGTGCATTCAACAGCTCTTGTCCCACCATTAAATCGGGGCTGGAGCACAATGGTGCCAACTGATTCAATTTTACTGAGATTGAATCCAGTAAACTGCAACGAGATGAGGCTTGGCTGTTTTAAGCCTTTCTCTCCCATCATTCTCCTTCTCTTCTCTTTAGACAAATTCAATTAGCCCAACCCTTCTATATTTCCGAGAAGGGGCCAGCAAATTATTTAGGTGAGAAGGGAAGCACCTTATTAGGATGCCCTGAGGACACTGAATAAGATTTAGTCTGGGTCAAAGGGATGCGTGGCAGTTTTTCAATATGCAGCATTCTATTCTTAATTCCTTCAACTATTCAGAAATGATTTATTGAAAGTGACCTAGACGCTAAGCACTTTGGTAAGACCTAAAGATAAGGAGATGAGCATGACACAGACGTCACCCTTCATCTATCGGTGAGGACTCACTTAAACCAATAATGCCCTCCAGCATTACAACGTCTGTAGGAGAGGCGCCCTGAGCATTATGGGAAAAGCAGAAGACAGGCACCTAGCCCCCAGTCACCTAATTTTCTGTGTTAAGAGGGTCAGTAAAAGCTCCAAGGTGAGCCACGAAGTATGAGGTTGAATAAACTGATAAGACAAGACGGGAGAGGGTACAGCAGGTGGGAGGGCACAGAGGCTCAACAGCCCGACTATGGAGGGAATGGCAATGGCTAGTGTGTAGGCACACACGGGTGCAACCCCTGCTCACACCCCTCAACGGAAGGATGCGATGGTACCAGGATCATTCATGTGTTGGTACCAAAACAATCAAGTAGTTTTTTATTGTTTGTAGCTATCAGCACGGGCTTCCAGGTGATGCTAGTGGTAAAGAACCCACTTGCCAATAAGAGACATGGCTTCGATCCCTGGGTTGGGAAGATCTCCTGGAGAACATGGCAACCCACTCCAGTATTCTTGCCTGAAGGACCCCTTGGACAGAGAAGCTTGGTGGGTTATCGTCCGTAGGGTTGCAAAGAGTCGGACATGACTGAACCGGTTTAGCATGCACGCACAGCTATCAGCACATATGGGATATAAAAGAAAGTAAAAGCAGTTCTTTGTTTTGGGCATGTTCCAACTTGTATAAGGAGAAGACAGTAGCACCCCACTCCAGCACTCTTGCCTGGAAAATCCCATGGACGGAGGAGCCTGGTAGGCTGCAGTCCATGGGATCACTACGAGTCAGACACGACGGAGCAACTTCACTTTCATTTTTCACTTTCATGCATTGGAGAAGGAAATGGCAACCCACTCCAGGGTTCTTGCCTGGAGATCCCAGGAAAGGGGGAGCCTAGTGGGCTGCCGTCTATGGGGTCGCACAGAGTCGGACACGATTGAAGCGACTTAGCAGCAGCAGCTGCAACTTGTATAAAACCCTCACAGGAAGAAACGTTGGGGGCAGCTCTTCTTACCTAACCAGTTCCTCTAACTCACATCACAAGACTCGATGTCAGCATGCCCAGAGGCAACATGGTCCACACCCAGAGGAAGCAGGGGTGGGGAGCCATCTGTCCTCTGTCTCTTCTCTTCTGCCTCATTTTTTTTGGGTCCATTTAAACTCTTTTGTTGCCTCCTCTCTCTGCTTTGCCTAGGGTCCCTCTTCTTGCACAGAAACTTAGGGAGGTTTTCAACCCCTCAGTTCCATCCACTTCTGTTGCTGGACTGAATGAGGGCTTCAGTCAAGTGGATGGCAGACCGAGGCCATGAATGGGCTTCAGGGTCAATATCTGAAAGATCTTCAGAACTTTAATGTGGCCTTAGTTCAGCCACCTGGCAACAAAGCACGGGTGAATTTTAAAATGAAGTCTGTCAGTGAGTCTGCCTTGGGAAGCACGCACACCTTGGTGTTGATTAGACTATGGGGATGGGGAGAAACTGGAGAAAGAAAATCCATCCTCTGACCACGTGGGAGAAGCCATGGTGATGAGATTGAAGAGCTAAGCAGGGGTCATTTTATGAAGGACGTGGTATGTCCTGGCAAGGAATTTGAGCTACACAGTGATTCTCCATCCGAGTTAGGAAGAGGGCCAACCCCCGTCATCAGTCACTGCAGCCTCTCTTCTGGGGGGAGCATATTATAGCCTTCAGGTGTGTTGAACNACTGTCTTTCCTGACCAGCTCCTTTGGATCCCTCCCTCCTGCACTCCTGTTTAACAGTGCATTCAACAGCTCTTGTCCCACCATTAAATCGGGGCTGGAGCACAATAGTGCCAACTGATTCAATTTTACTGAGATTGAATCCAGTAAACTGCAACGAGATGAGGCTTGGCTGTTTTAAGCCTTTCTCTCCCATCATTCTCCTTCTCTTCTCTTTAGACAAATTCAATTAGCCCAACCCTTCTATATTTCCGAGAAGGGGCCAGCAAATTATTTAGGTGAGAAGGGAAGCACCTTATTAGGATGCCCTGAGGACACTGAATAAGATTTAGTCTGGGTCAAAGGGATGCGTGGCAGTTTTTCAATATGCAGCATTCTATTCTTAATTCCTTCAACTATTCAGAAATGATTTATTGAAAGTGACCTAGACGCTAAGCACTTTGGTAAGACCTAAAGATAAGGAGATGAGCATGACACAGACGTCACCCTTCATCTATCGGTGAGGACTCACTTAAACCAATAATGCCCTCCAGCATTACAACGTCTGTAGGAGAGGCGCCCTGAGCATTATGGGAAAAGCAGAAGACAGGCACCTAGCCCCCAGTCACCTAATTTTCTGTGTTAAGAGGGTCAGTAAAAGCTCCAAGGTGAGCCACGAAGTATGAGGTTGAATAAACTGATAAGACAAGACGGGAGAGGGTACAGCAGGTGGGAGGGCACAGAGGCTCAACAGCCCGACTATGGAGGGAATGGCAATGGCTAGTGTGTAGGCACACACGGGTGCAACCCCTGCTCACACTCCTCAACGGAAGGATGCGATGGTACCAGGATCATTCATGTGTTGGTACCAAAACAATCAAGTAGTTTTTTATTGTTTGTAGCTATCAGCACGGGCTTCCAGGTGATGCTAGTGGTAAAGAACCCACTTGCCAATAAGAGACATGGCTTCGATCCCTGGGTTGGGAAGATCTCCTGGAGAACATGGCAACCCACTCCAGTATTCTTGCCTGAAGGACCCCTTGGACAGAGAAGCTTGGTGGGTTATCGTCCGTAGGGTTGCAAAGAGTCGGACATGACTGAACCGGTTTAACATGCACGCACAGCTATCAGCACATATGGGATATAAAAGAAAGTAAAAGCAGTTCTTTGTTTTGGGCATGTTCCAACTTGTATAAGGAGAAGACAGTAGCACCCCACTCCAGCACTCTTGCCTGGAAAATCCCATGGACGGAGGAGCCTGGTAGGCTGCAGTCCATGGGATCAGTACGAGTCAGACACGACGGAGCAACTTCACTTTCATTTTTCACTTTCATGCATTGGAGAAGGAAATGGCAACCCACTCCAGGGTTCTTGCCTGGAGATCCCAGGAAAGGGGGAGCCTAGTGGGCTGCCGTCTATGGGGTCGCACAGAGTCGGACACGATTGAAGCGACTTAGCAGCAGCAGCTGCAACTTGTATAAAACCCTCACAGGAAGAAACGTTGGGGGCAGCTCTTCTTACCTAACCAGTTCCTCTAACTCACATCACAAGACTCGATGTCAGCATGCCCAGAGGCAACATGGTCCACACCCAGAGGAAGCAGGGGTGGGGAGCCATCTGTCCTCTGTCTCTTCTCTTCTGCCTCATTTTTTTTGGGTCCATTTAAACTCTTTTGTTGCCTCCTCTCTCTGCTTTGCCTAGGGTCCCTCTTCTTGCACAGAAACTTAGGGAGGTTTTCAACCCCTCAGTTCCATCCACTTCTGTTGCTGGACTGAATGAGGGCTTCAGTCAAGTGGATGGCAGACCGAGGCCATGAATGGGCTTCAGGGTCAATATCTGAAAGATCTTCAGAACTTTAATGTGGCCTTAGTTCAGCCACCTGGCAACAAAGCACGGGTGAATTTTAAAATGAAGTCTGTCAGTGAGTCTGCCTTGGGAAGCACGCACACCTTGGTGTTGATTAGACTATGGGGATGGGGAGAAACTGGAGAAAGAAAATCCATCCTCTGACCACGTGGGAGAAGCCATGGTGATGAGATTGAAGAGCTAAGCAGGGGTCATTTTATGAAGGACGTGGTATGTCCTGGCAAGGAATTTGAGCTACACAGTGATTCTCCATCCGAGTTAGGAAGAGGGCCAACCCCCGTCATCAGTCACTGCAGCCTCTCTTCTGGGGGGAGCATATTATAGCCTTCAGGTGTGTTGAACACTACAGGAGACAAAATATTATAAACAAGGAAATTGCATGAAGAGGTATTTTGTTTTTGAATGGTCTTTCTAGCAGCAGGGTGGGAGAAGGATTTGAGACTAGCAAGGCTGGTGGCATAAGAAACTGGGACAAGGAGACCACTTAGGAAGCAACTGAGGTCATGTAGACAGGCTTGAAGGAAGACAAGAGTATTTTGAATGAGGAGCAAACACCGGGTTTGAGAGGTATTTAGGAGGCAAAATCAATAGCATTTGGTGAATAATCACAGGTGGGAGTTGGCTCCCTGTATCCCCCAGGCCACTGTTCTCATCTCACTGTGTCTGAATGATTGATCTATCTTTCACGGTCCTCCACAAGGGCTGGAACCATGTGTGTCTCGTTCCCAGCTACATGCCCAGCACAAGCCTGTGCCTGATATGTGACAGGTCTTTAAAGACAACTTGCTGAATGGATGAACAAATGATTGAATGATATAAAGAATGACTCACACACGGATGCCTTACACGACTGAATGGTCAGTGAACCCATCAACTGAAGGAGAAAATACAAGAAGAGAAAGTTAGGGTCCAACATTGCAATTTTATTTTCATTATGCTGGGTTTGAGGTACCTATGGGGAAGCTCCAGGAAGGTTTCAGCTGCAGGGGAATCCTAGGCTGGTGTAACAGATTAGGGAACTCTCAGTGAAAAGAAGAAATATTCACACCGAAGTCTAGAAGGAAAGAAGAGAAAGAAACTTTTTCTAAACAGAAGGCTGATTTTTTTTAAGTGTGTCTTTGCTATTGTTTTTGTTTTGTTGAGATATAATTCACATACCATAAAATCCACCCGTTTGAAATATAGTTATGCTTTTTGTATACTAACAAGGTTGTGCAATAGTCACAACTAACTCCAGAACATTTTCCTCATCCTCAAAAGAAATCCTGTACGTGGTAAGAGTTACTCCTCATTCCCTCTTCCCTCCAGCCCTGGGCAAACACCAATTCTCTTTTGGTTTCTATGGGTTTTCCTACTGTGGTTATTTCATGTAAGTGGAATCATACAATATGTGACTTTCTGTCTGGCCTCTTTCACTCAGCATAACGTTCTCAAGGTTTATCCATATTGTGGCGTGTACCAGCTGGCATGTACCTTTGAGGCTCTAGCAGCTGTTAGATATTTTTAATATCATCTTTGCTTTTCAGTACCTCCTTCCAGAGGCTGGTGTTTAAGCTTGAGCTAAGTTTCCTGCAGTCCCATCCTTGACTTAGAAAAAGCTCTTGGACCTTTTGAATAAATCCTTCAAAGTCCAGGTGATGGGTCCCTTCATTAATCCACAGAATCTAAAAAATCTTTACGTTGAGAGGAGACATAGGAAATATTCTCAGCCACTCCCCGTCAGTGTCCCTGACACTCCGGTCCACAGGGAGCTCCTCTACCCCTGACTCACAGTGCACTCACTGGGCGCCCTCTATAATCAGGGCCTGGTTCTGTAAATTCTTCCTGTCTCACCCAAATCAGAGTGAAATCTCCTGGAGGCAGAGGGCAGGGAGTGTTCTGTGCTGTATTTTCCTTTTATTGTTTGCAGCATTTAGCACACAGTTGTGCTGATAGAAAACAAAATGGCACTTAAATAATCCCTCTAATTGCTAAAAAAAAAAAAAGTTTCCAAGAACACTCTGCTTTTAACATGGGCTTTGACTTTTTTTCATAGACTCTGGACAGACCACTCTTAGATTAAAAAGCCCAATTCACGACTGTTTTCCATCTGCTGGGAACTGGTCCTCTTCTTTCTCCATTCCAGACTAGACTGGTCCAGCTGCACTGGCTGTTTAGGGCTGGTGTCCATTCTCAGTGACTGAAGCCCATCTCACACCACTTGTTAAGTATTTTCAACATTGTTCCTGCACTACCACCCGCATTGACAGTAAGAGGCTCCCAGCAGCTCCTTTTTTTTTTTTTTTTCCCAATATGACAAAACCATCCCGGTCACAGGTAGATGGTCAGGAAGAGGAACCTGACCCAAGCTTTGCCAGTTAGACTCCTTTCAAGAGGAATTTGGATCTGGTTCATCTTGAGTCTGTGTGATATTTAGAACGACAACAAAAGGTAAATTTAGGAACACACAGACTGGAAAACCAGACAAAGACAGTCTGAACAGATGAAAGAGAAAACAAACCAGTTGAGGGAGTCCTGCAGAGGAGAGCCCACAAGAGAAGGTTCTAGAGTCTTGCGGCCCTAAAAGTCGCTGGTTCTAATTCATTCTTGCAGGCTGGTTGCATCTTTGCCCTTGCTGCTGCTGCTGCTGCTGCTGCTGAGTCGCTTCAGTCGTGTCCAACTCTGTGCGACCCCATAGACGGCAGCCCACCAGGCTCCCCCGTCCCTGGGATTCTCTAGGCAGGAACACTGGAGTGGGTTGCCATTTCCTTCTCCAAAGCATGAAAGTGAAAAGTGAAAGTGAAGTCGCTCAGTCGTGTCTGACTCTTAGCGACCCCATGGACTGCAGCCCACCAGGCTCCTCCGTCCGTGGGATTTTCTAGGCAAGAGTACTGGAGTGGGTTACCATTGCCTTCTCCTATCTTTGCCCTTGGGTTCCCTGAAATGTCTGTGTATCTTTATGTGTTGAGTTAATTTATTGAGGTACTATTATTTTTGTTTGAGGGTGGGGAAACCAGAAAGGAGAAGAGCTTGTGTTTTATTCTTTTATTTATCTCTCCCCCACCCCCTCCATCCCACCAACTCCCACCCTTTCGGGCAGGCCTGTGATCAGCTGGCATGTACCTTTGAGGCTCTAGCAGCTGTTAGATATTTTTAATATCATCTTTGCTTTTCAAACCCACATTCCTGCACCTATACACACCCTATCCTTCAGTTCCTGCAAGCACAACGGGATGGAGGATCCGAACCAGGTTTATGTTTGAATCAAAGAAAATTTACTAAGGTTCCATCTGTTACACACTGGTGTTTTGATAAATCTCTCTTTAGTTTTTGCTAGCTCATGCGAATTTCTATTCAGTTCAGCTCAGTCGCTCAGTCGTGTCCGACTCTTTGTGACTCCACAGACAGCAGCACACCAGGCTTCCCTGTCCGTCACCAACTCCCGGAGCTTACTCAAACTCATGTCCATGGAGTCAGTGATGCCATCCAATCATCTCATCCTCTGCCGTCCCCTTCTCTTGTCTTCACTTTTGTAAGACCTCCAAGAAATAAAAGTCGTGAATTTCTGTTATTGGTCACAAAAAGACTTCTAAATTGAAAATGATTTTAATATAGACATCAGGAATAGAATTGAAAGAGACTTTAGGAATCACTCCGTGATTTGATGGATAAGAATACTCAGGTCCGGAAAGCTAAAGAAGTGTGAGTGAACTCACACAAGTGTGTCTGAGTGGAGGCGGTGGCCTCATTTTCCCTTCAGTCGCCTTTTGCTTTAGCATTCTCTCTCCTTCTCGATCTCACACCTGTGGATGCAGGCAAATATGAAAGACACATTATTTAATGATGAGAGAAATATTAATTAATGCTTATACTACTTCAGTTCAGTTCAGTTCAGTCGCTCAGTCGTGTCCGACTCTTTGCGACCCCATGAATCGCAGCACGCCAGGCCTCCCTATCCATCACCATCTCCCGGAGTTCACTCAGACTCACGTCCATCGAGTCCGTGATGCCATCCAGCCATCTCATCCTCGGTCGTCCCCTTCTCCTCCTGCCCCCAATCCCTCCCAGCATCAGAGTCTTTTCCAATGAGTCAACTCTTCGCATGAGGTGGCCAAAGTACTGGAGTTTCAGCTTTAGCATCATTCCTTCCAAAGAAATCCCAGGGTTGATCTCCTTCAGAATGGACTGGTTGGATTTCCTTGCGGTCCAAGGGACTCTCAAGAGTCTTCTCCAACACCACAGTTCAAAAGCATCGATTCTTCGGCGCTCAGCTTTCTTCACAGTCCAACTTTCACATCCATACATGACCACAGGAAAAACCATAGCCTTGACTAGGCGGACCTTAGTCGGCAAAGTAATGTCTCTGCTTTTGAATATACTATCCAGGTTGGTTATAACTTTTCTTCCAAGGAGTAAGCGTCTTTTAATTATACTACTTACCCTAATAAATGTCACTCATAGGGAAATATAACTGCATTTAGGGGGTGCACAGCCACTTTGAATCTGTCGAATTGCTAGGAAATTGGAGTCTTGCTGACAAGCAAGAATTGATGCACACCATGGAAAGGTGGTTTAATACTATAACGATCAAATCAAGGCAACATTGAACTGGTTTTAAGAGGTTTCCTGTCTCACTTTGTTGAATGCCAAGCCCTCTGAGCCACCCCACCTGACAACTCCACGCCCAGCAACTGTCTTCATTATGATTCCACTTTCACATTCTGCAGGCTCTGTCTCAGTCTAAGCTCATCAGAGGAAAGTGAAGAAACCTAGAATATCTCACGTCATCTAACACTGGCTGTGACACAGTTCTTTGATTGGTTAAGTCCTAGCAAGGCTGCAGGCAGCATATGAAATACCAGACACGGTATGTCTGAGGTCTAGCCAGGTGCTCTGAGCATGCCAAGATGAAACACAATTATAGCTGTAGACACTCCCCATGTCTGCCAGGATGGAGTACCTCTCACCTAAGGGCATATCTAAAATAGCAAGCCGGATGGACTCACAAGGTTTAGTTGACCCCCTCAAGTTAAAGATCCTGTATTTTGACCCCATTTGGGTTACAAAGTTCAGTGCAAGTGTAAGTACATCATTTACATCTTTGGTTTCAGTCTGTTTATTCAAACGGCACCATTAATTTACTTCTGAGTCCCTTTTCTTCAGAATGTCATAGCCTTGTCTACACTATGTATTTTGTTAAATACTTTTCATTTGTCACCAAAAGAATTCTATTTAGCTTAGGCTATAAATTGTCCACCCTAGGCTATACATTTCTTAAAAGCAAATACTATCAAGTTTTTGTACACTGTCAAAAAATAAAAGCATTTAAAAATCAAGTAAAATCTTGAGTAGACTATTTCCTGCTTTTTTTTTTTTTTGCCACGTGGCACAGCTTATAGGATCTTAGTTCCCCAATCAGGGATCAAACCCTGGCCCTAGGCAATGAAAATGCTGAGTCCTAATTACTGAACCACCAGGGAATTCCCTAGCACTACTTCTTAATGATACCTCAATTCAATTTAGCAACAATATATCAGCTCCCTTCTGTATTGGTGATGGTTTCTACTGGCATCTTTTTCTTCAGAAGCTCAGCCTCCCTCAAATGGCAGTGCTGACAATCACATTCCTTCCCTTTTTCCTGGCCTGTGGGTCAGGACTGGATCCAAACTGGCCAATCAGAGTTTCCTAACCCCTTGGCAGCAGGAAGGAATCTAAAACCCAAAATGGACCATTGGGACTAATGGTCACTAATAAAGAGACACACTTTTTTTCTGCATCATCTGCTTATCGAGGACCATGTAAACCGAATGCTGCCATTGGGATAATCACCACCATTTTGAATGACTTTGCCTGAGAGCAATGCAAATTAAAGAGAATCTGCTGGCCTCGGCTCTGGAAAAACTTCTATTAGTACAGGACAAAGTCAGGATCCCTTTTATTTTCCTCTCTTCTTACCTGAATACACGTGTTATGGTTGGAGCTGAAGCAGCTACCTTGAGGGAAAGACAAAGAGCATCATAATGACATCAGTCTTCCCATCTTCAAGCCACCCAAACAGTATCTAGCAACTACCTTATTGTGATCAGGGGTTGGAAAACTACAGCCCTCATGCCCACTTTGTGTTCCTATGCCTTCGAGGCACCAAGAACGGTGTGGAGACGAAGCCAGGGCACCCTTCTATGCCCTTGCTCCCCCATCTGCCCTCTGCGTGGAACATCTCAAGTCCCCTACATCTACGAAGACCGTAGCTCAAGGCAGTGAAGCAATCTCATTTCTCACTCTTGTGACAAAAGGAACATTTTTACTACAGCCAGCGTTTTTTAAAAGAATGAATGGGTGGGAGGGGGGTTCATGTTTGGGAGTTCGTGTAAAAAAATAAATAAATACACACACACACACACACAAAAAGAATGAATGGAATATAAAAGAAAAGGTAATGTATTATACATTGTAATGGTAGGTTTTGTTTTATAAAACTTATCTTTAGTTATATATGTGTATATACATATATTATAGGGTTATAATGTAATAAATACACATATATAGTCACTTAGATTATATATACTATATAATGATAAATTATATTATACATATAATGCATATTTTATAATATATAATGTATAATGAATACACTATATAGTAAAGCGTCTGCCTCCAATGCGGGAGACCTGGGTTCAATCCCTGGGTCAGGAAGATCCCCTGGAGAAGGAAATGGCAACCCACTCCAGTATTCTCGCCTGGAGAATCCCATGGACGGGGGAGCCTGGTAGGCTACAGTCCAGGGGTTCGCAAAGAGTCGGACACGACTGAGCGACTTCACCTCACCTCATATGTAAGCATATTAGTATATATAAAATATAACACACGGTTATACATTATGTGATATATAAAGATATGTATAATATGTGCATTTTAAACATTTTGAATATATATATAAACATATATATAACTAAAACAATGTTTTACAAAACAGTATTTACCCTTACTATGTGTAATATACTATATTCTCTTCTTTTTATATATTCTATATTTTATATATAGCTGGTAGTATTATATATTATAATATTTCTTACTATGGGTGATGATAAAAAGTGAAGAGTTTAAGAAACTGTAATGGTGAAAAGTTGGCTGGGGCTTGACTGTGCATATCAGTCTGAGGAATTCTGCCTTAAAGCTGCCTTCTATGTGGCACCCTAGGGACTTTTCACGAAGGAGATGGTGTAACCAGATACATGGAAATAAGAATTTGAGGAGGAGAGAAACCCCTTGGTGGGCAGTGAATTCCGAAAGGATACTGCAGGTACCAGGAGGCAGGAAAGAAAGTGTAGAAGCTGAGGTTCTTTCTGTGAAGGTGACAGAGATTCAGCTCAGAGAGGCTGCATCTATTTATTGCCGGCACAGCTGAGAAGGGCATGAGGGCGTTTCAGAGAGTTAAGTGTTAGAAGCTGCAGGAAAGCAGAGCTTTGGTGACTGCTTGTGTGGGGACTCCTTGCTGTTAAGCCTCTCCTTCTCTCTCTGAGCTTGACCTCATTCTTCCCTGCACAGAGGGCCTCGGAATGCGGTGGTGAAGACAGCTCCCAAGCAGGCTGGATTCATTTCCCTCTCCAGCTTAGCAAGCCTACAGGACTTTGTCCAGAATCAGGTCATCAATCCCAGTAAATGACTCTGAGAGGCTCTGCTTTGGTTGCCTGCCCATTCCTTGCTCTGAACCTATTACAAGACTTTAGTTAGAAAGCTTTGGGCTGGGAGCTGTAGAATATCCATTTTCTAGGTGGCTTAACGATTAAGGATAATATAATATTTTACTTACATGAAATTCCGAGGTCGGTTACCTTTGATTAAGTGATTATGATTAGTGATTCTATGATGTCAGGGTCCCAGGTGGGCTTCTCTGCTCTTCGTTGACTTTCCAAGAATCATCTCCTCGTATAACAAGCTCCAGGACAGGAAGAAGCAAGTCCTTGACTTGAATCTATATTTAGGATGAAGAAAGCTTCCAGAAGTGCCCTCTTCAGTTTCATCAGTTAGGATTGTGTCACTGATGCACATTCAGTCGATCATTGCTGAGGCAAATGGAATACACAAGACCGGCTTAGACCAATCGACCCTCAAAGGGTTGGAGAGGGACCCATAAAGCACATGGGTGCTCAAAACCTAAAACACAGTCAGTGTTCTGACAGAAAGAATATAGGGGGAAAACGGCTGATAAGCAACTAACGTATCTACCATACTACAGAGAATGGGATACTGTATTAGTTTTCTAGGGCTGCACAAAAACTTACCTCCAGGACTTTCGTGGTGGTCCAGTGGTCAAGACTCCACCTGCCAGGTTCGATCTCTGGTCTGGGAGGATTCCACATGCCTAGGGGCAGCTAAGCCCATGCGCTGCAGCTACTGAAGTCTGTGTACCTAGAACCTGTGCTCTGCAAGAAGAGAAGCCACCTCAACGGGAAGCCCGTGTACAACAGCTAAAGAGTGGCCCCTGCTCGCTACAACTAGAGAAAGCCTAAGCGCAGCAGTGAAGACTCGTCGCAGCCCTAAACAAGTAAATGACATAAAAAATGTACCACCAACGCAGTGGCTTAATAAGACACATGTCTTATCTCGCAGTTGCTACAGGTCAAGAGTTTGGGCAAAACAGCATCACTGGGTTCTTTGGACATGTTCAGTCGAGGAGTCAGACAGCACCAGGTTCTCATCTAAAGGTTAAACTTGTGCAAGGCCTGCTTTTAAGCTCACTCAGGGTGAATGAGTGGCAACATTTACATCTTGCTATTGTGGGCCTAACATCCCTGCTTTCTAGCTGGCTACTGGCTGGAGGCTGCCCTCAGCTCCTAAAGGCCACCCACAGTTCCCTGTGAAGTGGGCTTCCCCAAGATGCCACTTAGTCATCAAGCCAGCCAGAAGAATCTCTAGAGCAAGTCTTATAGCAAGGCAAGTCTTATATAACATAATGAATACACAGGAGTGAGAGCCCATAAACTTTGTCATCGTTTATTGGCTAGAAGCAAGTCACACTCAAAGAGAGGGGGCCACCCAGGGGCATGGGCACAGGAAGTGGGGCCCATGAGAGGTTACCTTAGCATCTGTTTGCCATAGACATCGTGCATAGCCAGACCTGGGTCATATACCCACTCAGTTACCAGAAGAAGGGGGATGCGAAAGCTTTCTGGGCTCTTTCAGTTCACATGAATATGAAAGAGATTCTGAAAATGGAATTGCTGAGATTTGGCAACCAGCGAGTATGGCACACTGCTGCAGGACATGGAAGAGAGGCAAGTGACTCAGGACTTGAGGGCCAGTGACTGGAAAGAGGACGGTGCTATGACCGAATCTGGGGACTCAGAACAAGCGAGAAGGGAGATACAGAGGTTCATCTGGAGTTCCCATAGCAGGTCCACATGGAACTGTGCATCCGGAGCTCAGGACAGATGTCCGAGACCCAGATTTCGATACCATCAACCTAGAAGACGAGGGCGTGTCCATATATGGGAATGGGTGGGTCACAAACCAGGTTGGCGACAAGGGTCACACACTTCTGTGCTAAACGCCTTTCGTATTTCCACTCACAGTCTTTACGCTTGCAGAGTCTTTTGTGGTTTAGTTTGTTTCTCTCTGCACTTTTGATCATTGGAGAAGGAAGTAGCAACCCACTCCAGTGTTCTTGCCCGGAGAATCCCGGGGACAGGGGAGCCTGGTGGGCTGCCGTCTAGGGGGCCGCACAGAGTCGGACACGACTGAAGTGACTTAGCAGCAGCAGCACACTTCTGATAGACCCTCTCCCAGAACTCTGCTGTACTCTCTGCTGTTGCCGCTGCTAAGTCACTTCAGTTGTGCCCGACTCTTTGTGACCCCATGGACTGCAGCCTACCAGGCTCCTCCGCCCATGGGATTTTCCAGGCAAGAGTACTGGAGTGGGGTGCCATTGCCTTCTCCGACTGTACTCTCTACAAGTCTCCAAAATACTCTGTGCTATTTTCTTTGAGCCTTTGCTTACTGTTTTCCATTACAAGAAACATTCTTCACCCCTCCCCACCATCACTGCCTGGCTATGTATCCTTTGAGTCTCCAGGTCCCCTGAAAAGCCTTCCACAATTCCCTGAGACAATTTACATTTTCCCTCTTTGTGCTTCCATAGCATGCTACACAACTCTGTCCTGGGGTACTAATGACCTATTCTGTCATTATCTATTTACTTGTCTCTTTACTAGCTTACAGGCTTCTAGAAGGTAAAGATAGGTAGAGATAGGTAGACAAGCTCACAATTGTCTCCAGTAATTAGCATGATCCTTAGCACAAAGAATGCTTGATAAGTATTTGTGGAATGAATGGGGAATGAATGTTAACAGATTTCTTTCTCAGTTAAAATCCTTTTGCTTATAAGTATCAGAAAACTCAGTACAAAAAGGGATTAATGTATAAGCAGAAAGGGGACTTGATGACTATGTAAGTGAGAAAGTCCAGAAGTTATGTTGCTTTAGGTGTGATTTGATATAGAGGCCCAAATGATGCCACCAGGATACAGATTTTTTCCCCATCCTTTGGCTCTGCTTTCTCTGGTTACGGGGCTTCCCACGTGGTGCTACTGGTAGAGGATCAGGCTGCCAACGCAGGATATAAAAGAGATGGGGTTTGATACCTAGGTCGGGAAGATCCCCTGGAGGAGGAAATGGCAACCTACTCCAATATTCTTGCCTGGAGAATCCCTTGGACTGAGGAGCCTGGTGGGCTACAGTCCATAGTGTTGCAAAGAGTTGGATATAACTGAAGTGACTTAGTACATATGCCTCTGGTTTTAGCTCCACGGATCGGCTCGTCTCCTGCTTGGGAGCAGGATGACTGCATTTGCATCTGGTCTTAAATCTTCACACTTTCAAGCTCAGTGAGAAAAAAGGGCCCCACTCCCAGAAGCCGCAGTAGATCTCATGGACCCTCAGTGATGCGGTGGAGTCCCTAGCCCATTCTTGAACCAATCACTGTTTGCCCAAGAAGATGCTAGACTCTGATTGACCAGGTTTGGGTCACTGACCATGCCTAGATTTGCTCCATTAAAACCACTCAGACAAGGGTAGAGGATATAAGGAGCTTGCAGAGGTGGGAGGTTGGGAAGGGAGAGTCTCTCTGATCTTGTCCTGGAGTTTTGGTGAGGGGACCCTCCCCCAAAACTAATTTCTATTAAGTAATGCCTGCAATTCAGGAGGAGAGGAAGGTTAAGATCCTGCAAAGAAATTTTAAGAAAGATAGGAAGATTGTATAGGGTCATCGAAGGAAAATAGTCTAATATTTGTTTAACATCTTACCATGTGACAGAAACCTTTCATACAATATCTCATTTAATCCTCACAATAACCCAGACACATGGATTTTTCAAAGTCCCAGTCAACAGAGTCTCAGGATAAACTGATCCCACAAGAGGGTTAGGATAAGTGAATACTAAGGTGGGGATTGGACATTTGGAAATAGGAAGTCCTAGCTGATGTTTCTGATGGTTAATTCCAGGGAGGACCACAGGGAATGAGTAATGAATAGGTGGTTTTTCTCCAAGGGAGTTTGATGATGAAAAGAAGGATAAAGGTGGCACTCTACCTGTTTAATACTCTCTACAAGTCTCCAAAATACTCTGTGCTATTTTCTTTGAGCCTTTGCTTACTGTTTTCCATTACAAGAAACATTCTTCACCCCTCCCCACCATCACTGCCTGGCTATGTATCCTTTGAGTCTCCAGGTCCCCTGAAAAGCCTTCCACAATTCCCTGAGACAATTTACATTTTCCCTCTTTGTGCTTCCATAGCATGCTACACAACTCTGTCCTGGGGTACTAATGACCTATTCTGTCATTATCTATTTACTTGTCTCTTTACTAGCTTACAGGCTTCTAGAAGGTAAAGATAGGTAGAGATAGGTAGACAAGCTCACAATTGTCTCCAGTAATTAGCATGATCCTTAGCACAAAGAATGCTTGATAAGTATTTGTGGAATGAATGGGGAATGAATGTTAACAGATTTCTTTCTCAGTTAAAATCCTTTTGCTTATAAGTATCAGAAAACTCAGTACAAAAAGGGATTAATGTATAAGCAGAAAGGGGACTTGATGACTATGTAAGTGAGAAAGTCCAGAAGTTATGTTGCTTTAGGTGTGATTTGATATAGAGGCCCAAATGATGCCACCAGGATACAGATTTTTTCCCCATCCTTTGGCTCTGCTTTCTCTGGTTACGGGGCTTCCCACGTGGTGCTACTGGTAGAGGATCAGGCTGCCAACGCAGGATATAAAAGAGATGGGGTTTGATACCTAGGTCGGGAAGATCCCCTGGAGGAGGAAATGGCAACCTACTCCAATATTCTTGCCTGGAGAATCCCTTGGACTGAGGAGCCTGGTGGGCTACAGTCCATAGTGTTGCAAAGAGTTGGATATAACTGAAGTGACTTAGTACATATGCCTCTGGTTTTAGCTCCACGGATCGGCTCGTCTCCTGCTTGGGAGCAGGATGACTGCATTTGCATCTGGTCTTAAATCTTCACACTTTCAAGCTCAGTGAGAAAAAAGGGCCCCACTCCCAGAAGCCGCAGTAGATCTCATGGACCCTCAGTGATGCGGTGGAGTCCCTAGCCCATTCTTGAACCAATCACTGTTTGCCCAAGAAGATGCTAGACTCTGATTGACCAGGTTTGGGTCACTGACCATGCCTAGATTTGCTCCATTAAAACCACTCAGACAAGGGTAGAGGATATAAGGAGCTTGCAGAGGTGGGAGGTTGGGAAGGGAGAGTCTCTCTGATCTTGTCCTGGAGTTTTGGTGAGGGGACCCTCCCCCAAAACTAATTTCTATTAAGTAATGCCTGCAATTCAGGAGGAGAGGAAGGTTAAGATCCTGCAAAGAAATTTTAAGAAAGATAGGAAGATTGTATAGGGTCATCGAAGGAAAATAGTCTAATATTTGTTTAACATCTTACCATGTGACAGAAACCTTTCATACAATATCTCATTTAATCCTCACAATAACCCAGACACATGGATTTTTCAAAGTCCCAGTCAACAGAGTCTCAGGATAAACTGATCCCACAAGAGGGTTAGGATAAGTGAATACTAAGGTGGGGATTGGACATTTGGAAATAGGAAGTCCTAGCTGATGTTTCTGATGGTTAATTCCAGGGAGGACCACAGGGAATGAGTAATGAATAGGTGGTTTTTCTCCAAGGGAGTTTGATGATGAAAAGAAGGATAAAGGTGGCACTCTACCTGTTTAAATGTGTCTCCCTGACCACAAAACAGGCTCCTTGAAAGGCAAGGACCTTATCTGTTTCCTTTGCCTCCAGCCTAGGAGAGGTCCTTGCCACAGTGTCCATCACTGTGTATGTGTTAAGTTAATGAGTAAATGAATGGTCAAAGGGAAAAAAAACTGTATCCCAGGAGGAAAGGAAGACAGAGAAAGAAATATAGACGTAGGGTGGTTTGGAACATGTTTCTTTGGCAAGTATATAATGAGGTTGAGAAGGAAAGAGAAAGTTGATGAATGACGTAAAACTCCCTGTGAAGCTCAAACCCCAAGGAGGAATAAGGCTCAGATAAAGATTTCCATTTTCTTCCCTCAGGGCAAGAAGGAGGGCTATGATTTTCAGAAAGTCTCGAGTTGGAGAGGAGGAAAACCCAAATTCATTTGTATCTACTGCCCTGAGTGGAATAGTAAAGATGCTTGCTTCTCTGGGCTTCCCAGGGGGCACTAGTGGTGAAGAGCCCACCTGCCAGTGCAGGAGATGTAAGAGATGGGAGTTCGATCCCCGAGTGGAGAAGATCCCCCGGAGGAGGGCACGGCAGCCTACTCCAGTGTTCTTGCCTGGAGAATCCCATGGGCAGAGGAGCTCGGAGGGCACCAGTCCATAGGGTCACAAAGAGCTGGACACGACTGAAGGGACTTTGCACTCAAGCAGCTTACTTCTCTAACTCTGCCCAAGGTACTTTAAGGCAGCCCTAATATGTTAGTTCATGTCTCACCCCCACAGTGCCAGGCGTAGAATAGATGCTAAAACAAATGTGTCAAGACCTTGAGACTTCCTGGTGGTCCAGTGGTTAAGAATCCGCCTTGCCATGCAGGGGATACAGGTTGGATGCCTGGTCAGGGAACTAAGATCCCACATTCTGTGGAGTAACTAAGCCCCCATGCCACAACTAGAGAGTCTGCGCCACAACAAAACGATTCCACATGACGTGATGGAGATCCTGAGTGCTGCAACTAAGACCTGCGTGTGTGAGTGTTCGTGTGTATGTGTGTGCACGCACATGCCTGTCCTCAGTCGTGTCTGACTCTTTGCAGCGCCATGGACTGTAGTTCACCAGGCTCCCCTGTTCATGGAATTCTCCAGGCAAGAATCCTGGAGTGGGTTGCCGTTTCCTCGGATCCTTGGATCCATTTCCAAGACCTCACTCTAGGGGATCTTCCTGACCCAGGGATCGAACCCTCATCTGCTGCATCTCCTGCATTGGCAGGCAGATTCTTTTACCACTACTGCTATCTGAGAAGCCCCAACTAAGATCTCATTCAGTCAAATAAATAAAATTATTTTTAAAAGAATAAAACAAATGTATCAACTTAGTATAGTAGAATAAAGTCAAATTTTATTTTACAAAAATTTGAGCAGAGCCTGCAGAAAGGACAGCCACAATATAATGCTGATTCAGTGGCTTGTAGGGACTTTGCAGGTGGAAAAGAGGGAGGCAGGCAGTACAATGTGTACATGTTTCCTGCTCTCCAGAATGTCTTTGCTGGGCAAATAGCTCCTTATCTTTTTTTTTTTTTTTATACAAGCTTACACCCCGTTTCTTCAGATCACCTGGGCTTTGGCCATGATTATGAGGTTTGGCATTTGTAATCACAGGTCTGTCTTGGGAAATCATAGGATGTGAGGTCTGAGAGGTTAGCACTCAGGAGGGATTTACTAAGCCTCTCCTGGAACAATGCCAGGACGGTCCCTCTTAACAGACCAACTCAGCCATCATTGTCACCTATCGAGCAGGTGGCAGAACTGGTCACATTGCCTCTGCTCACATGCCTGTCCCCTAAAGACCCCCAACACCAGCCTAGTGAGTAAAGCCTAGGGCTGTCAGGTGCCTCCAGCTGCAGGGGGGCAGCTTCACCTTGAACTTTAAATGTTTAACACAGCTTTAAATGTTTCACTCCATAGAATGCGGTGACTGGAAAGATGGATGATTGCTGATTAGAGAAATGATGAATTGAAAAAAATAAAATAATCCACAGTGAAAAACTCACTCCCCTGCCTGTGGCTAGTCTCTAATAGGTACAAGGATAATGTAAATGGATGGAGTTGGGGTGGGATATGGGGTGGGGTCCCTTTGGCCATCTGTGGGCACCTTTGTGGATGTGTTCCCGGGAGGAGGAACAAGGAAAGGAGACTGGAGAAAGTGAAGTTTACCCTTTGTGGTTGCGGATGGTCAAGAGCAGGCTGGGCTGGGCAGGGAAGCAGAAGGCTGTTGCCCATCTCCAGGGATTTCTGCTCTCCCTGCTTGTACAAGCAGGTGCTTTATTTCCATGTAAGCTATTTTGGATTCTTACTTTGCAGAATTGGTATGTCCTTTCTGCAGAGGTCAGAAAACGGCAGGGAAGGGAGGGAAGTCTGGCATTGAAACCAGTCAGAATGAAGTTCTTGATGAATGAATCTTTTACCTAATTTCAAGCAAATATATCTGCTCCCTTTACCTTTCCTTACCCAGCTCTACCAGGCAGGGTTCCTATCTGTACCAACAGATATACGTTCATCAACTGCAACATTATGGTGGAAGGTCTATTATCACTACAGGGGCCATTCCTTGGAAAAACTGTACAATGACTGAAGTCCATCTCCTTCTCCCAGCCCTTCCCACCCACCGACTCCATAGCACAGTCTATAATAGTTGTTAAGGACCTCGTCAATTTCTGTTTGAAGAGGTGACCTTTCTCATGGTCTAGGTTCATTCTAATAATAGACCTTATACTTCACTTTCCTGTACATTATCTCATTTGGCAGCAGCCTTGTGAGGAAGGCAGTCATGGTCATTATTTCCAAAAAGGTATTTCTGACAACTTATGAAATGAACTCTCATTTACTCTCTACTTGCTTGCCTGACCCTGTGCCAAATACCTCACATACCTTGATTAATCATCATATCCACTCTCAGAGGTTGACAATATTATCCCTGTTTTACAGAGGAGAAAGCCAGGTGTAAGCAACTTGCCAAAGGCCATGGAGCCAACTACTGCCAAAACCAGGACTCGGGCCTGGGTCTGGCCAAGTCCGAGTACTGTGTTTTTATCTCCTATGCCTTTCTGCCTGTGTAGCAGGCAGGCTAGATATTAGTACAGGGCTTCCCTGGTAGCTCAGCTGGTAAAGAATCTGCCTGCAATGTGGGAGACCTGGGTTCGATTCTTGGGTTGGAAAGATCCCCTGAAGAAGGGAACAGCTACCCACTCCAGTATTCTGGCCTGGAGAATTCCATGGACTGTATAATCCATGGGGTCACAAAGAGTCAGACACAGCTGAGTGACTTTCATTTTCACCTTTAAGGGATATTTTCCGCTTTCAAAAATGGAAGTTCTGAGACCTGTTTTACAGAACCCAGTAGGGCTAGAGCTAGAACCCTTTCAAATAAGTGACGCCGGAAGACAAGTTCCTCCATCAACAGGGACTGCACGGCCATGCTGGATTTCCACAGTAAAAAGCATAGAATGATCTCCTTGTACCTATCAGATCGTGCACAGGGAAGACCCCCACCTGCGGACAAGTTCCCTTCCAAGAGCACTTTCCTAGGTCCGACTCATTCACAAGCCCACCAGTTAGTCTAGGTAACCAACTAGCACAATCAGCCACAGTACTGTACTGTAATAGGTTTAAATACTTTCCACACAATGCATAAAAATTTTTAAAAATGAAGAAAACATTTAAAATCTTATAGTACCTTGAAAAGTTCAGTAGTCCAGTACAACAGCTGGCACACACGGGCTGCATCAAGTGAGCCGGAAAGAAGAGTTACGGATTGGAGGAGGGAGAGAAATTGGGAGATGGTAGAGCTGAAGGATCATCAGCAAAAGGAGTTGGAGGGCAAGCGGCAGTTTCAGTCACACATGACCTCAATGAAAAGCACCTTCGCGTCTTTTAAAGTTCACAGCTTGAAGGTTCATACATAGGGGACTCACTGTAGTAATACTTGACTATAACACCTCCCTCTTACTTCATAAGTTGAGTCCAAATAAAATGAAAGAATTTCCAAAATCTCAGCAGCTAGCTGCCTCCCCTGCTATGTTCTACTGAAACTGCTCCTCTCAAAATCACCTGTGACCACCTGGCTGTATTATTTCTACTTGACGTTTGTGGCTGTCTTGACCTCTCCGCAGCATCTAACTCCTGACCACTTATCAAAACTCTCCCCTCCCTTGATTCGGGGGCAGCCGTCTGTCCTGGTCTTCGTGCTCTATCTCTGGACTTTTGTTCTAAGCCTCTTTCAAAGGCTCAGGTTTCTGTGACCATCTCTGTGATGGGTTGTTAATAGTTGCAAAGGGCAGAACCCACCCTGGCTAGTTTAAGTGGAAAGGGATCATTACAAGGTATTCATCAGCTTATAGAATCCATGGGTGACTAAAGACCCTAAGCTGAATTACCTGGAACGGAGATGCCCTTAGGGCCGAGTTGCCACAGGAACTGCTGCTCCCACCACCATAAGGAAGTGCCTGCTAAACCGGGAGACTGCTCGGACGGCCGCCCACCTGAGACCTAGGGCTGCACCCTCAGCACCAGCCAAAGGGATGCCTCCACCCTTCCTGCACCCCACTCATTCCACTCGGAAGCTGGCGTCTCATGTGATGGTGTCTAATTGGCAGAAACCTAAATCACATCCTTGGAAACCCTAGCTGCCAGGAGTCTGGGGAGTGACGTCTTTATCTTTCCAACTTTGCTGTACAGGAAGGCACGCTAAAAGGAGATCCAAATAGACGCTGAGTCACATAGTCCCTTGCATTTCGGGGTTCTTCAGACTTCTGTTCTTATCCTTTTCTGGTGCTGAGACTTGTCACCTCATGGCGTCGACCACCATCTGGGTTATCTTTAACCCTGAGCTCCAGGCCTGACTGTCTAGCTGGCTACCAGACAGCTGCGCTTCCTCTGAAGTCAGCAGCCTCCTTCTGTGTTTTTCCTGTCAACAAGTGGCACTGCCACCTATCCAGTAATCCAAGCCAGAAACTGGGGACTTCCCTTTGTCTCTCATCTGCTTGAGCAAACAGTTTTGGGGGGTAGGTAGTTGGTCTGTGAAATGGTTCTGGGGGGTAGGCAGTTGGTCTGTGTTTTCTAGACTTCCTTCAGTTAGGTGGGGCCATGTGACTGCATCCTGGTCAATGTGGTCTGAACACAGGTGGTCTGAACAAAGTCCAGGTGAAACCCATGGACACCTTTCACACAATATCTGCCAACTGAATGGAGAGACCTTTAGAAACCTGGAGGAGGGCAGAGCCATACATATAAGAAGACTGGGTCCCTGAATGACTTGGTGGAACTCTGCACCTCCCAGAATTGATCTGTGTAGGGGGAATCAACCGAACCGATGAGGGTGACGTGGAGTCATGAAAGCACGCTGTTCAGATCTCTTGCTGTGGGGAATAAGATGCACTACAGCCCCAGCTCTGCACCACTGGATCCAGCACACTGTGTGAGCCAAGGCTGTACTTCCCACAGGCTCCTCTCTGCCAGTGACTGAGGCTGGTGAGGGTACAAACTCAGACCCATTCCTGCATGGCCTGGGATTCCTCCAGCAGGTGCCTTTGACTCATGGATCCTCCACCGGCCTGGCTGAGTCTTTCTTGAGACTGCACTGAAGTTCAGAATGCTTCCTACCCATCCCCCTTCCCTCTCCTTTGTAGGCATCAGAGCTGCACCGCAGTCTGAAAGCTCTCCTTGCCTCCTCTGTTGTTGTTTTCAGTCACTCAGTTGTATCCAACTCTTTGTGGCCCCATGGACTGTAGCACACCAGACTTCCCTGTCCTTCACTATCTCCCGGAATTTCTGTCTCATGTCTCATGAGTTGGCGATGCCGTCCAACCATCTCATCCTCTGTCATCCCCTTCTCTTCCTGCTCTCCATCTTTCCCAGCATCAGGGTCTTTTCCAACGAGTCGGCTCTTTGTAACAGGTGACAAAAGGATTGGAGCTTCAGCTTCAGCACCAGTCTTTCCAATGAATATTCAGGGTTGATTTCCTTTAGGATTGACTAGTTTGATCATTTATCCTTCACAGGAATTCTCCCCAATAAATCTCCTGCATGTCTAATTTTATCCTGGCATCTGTTCTCAGAAGATCCAAGCTAACATAGGTGAGAAATAAAAACTTTATTATATGATAGAGATGGCTGCTGCTGCTGCTGCTAAATCACTTCAGTCGTGTCCGACTCTGTGTGACCCCATAGACGGCAGCCCACCAGGCTCCCCCATCCCTGGGATGGGGGGGCAGGTTATTTGACAGTAAGTTAGCTTACTCTAATGTAATCATCGAGATTTGAATATTTTTAAAGGATATTCACTTTCCTCTTTGCAACTGCCTTAGTTTCGGCCTCCTGAGCCAACTGTTCCTATTACTGAGTAAGCCTTCTGTACCTAGTCTTGGTAACCAACCCAGAATCCACATTCAAATCACCTTCACAGTGATCTTTTTACTATTAACCACCACTTTCTTGTTCGTTCGCTTATTTGTTTTCTTTTTTTTTGCTCTGCTTTGTTTGTTGTTTTATAATTATTAATTTATTGTTTACCTTATATTTTTACTTACATCTTTTTAGTTTTTTCTTTGTGTTTTTGTTTGTTTAACCACTGTTTTAAAACACCTATACAACACTCTGATACATGTTCTTCCAATTATCACAACAGTCTCGAAAGGAAATTATAATTAGTTCTAATTTATATAAAGGAAACAAAGATTTAGAGAGGTTAAGTATCTTGCCTGATATTATATCTGTGGTAACTAACAGAACTGGGACTTGAACCCAAATCTATCTGTTACCAAAATTTGTCTTTTTCTTACCACCCAAGCAGGGCTTGGATTAAAATTTTTTTTTTTCCTAATACATTCACAGGCATTATCTATTTCCTTGAGTTAACCTCAATTCTGATGCAAATTTGCTGGAAAGTTAAAGCAAATAGACCACAGGCTAATCTGGGAAGGGGCATTATATTCATAAAAGCGTATTATAAATTATGTGAATAAACAAAATATCCATTTAAGGATATTGATGCTCTAGGCATGTTTTCTTCATTATCGTTTTCTCTCCATTTTAAACTAAACATATAATCACTGAAAAGACTAAAAAGAAAGTGGGAAAGCTATAAAATGATAAGCAATCGCAATTTTGAATCCTAGTTGGTATTAGAGGTTACTGCTGCTGCTGCTGCTAAGTCGCTTCAGTCGTGTCCGACTCTGTGCGACCCCATAGACGGCAGCCCACCAGGCTCCGCCGTCCCTGCGATTCTCCAGGCAAGAACACTGGAGTGGGTTGCCGTTTCCTTCTCCAATGCATGAAAGTGACAAGTGAAAGTGAAGTCACTGAGTCGTGTCCGACTCCTAGCGACCCCATGGACACTGGGTGCTAAACTGACACACTGATAAGCTGGGGTGTGAGGGGTGCATGCTATGCCCAAGGCTCTGGTGATAACTCCATTCAAAAGAACATTTAAAAGCAAGCAGCTCAGAATGCTAAGTGTAAAGGTACAATCAAGTATCTATTTTAATGTATTAAAAGCAAGACATTTATGATTTCAACTCATCATCACTATTTTCAGGGTTTAAAAGCATTTGATAGAGAAGTGATCTCCACGCACGGACACGAGTACCGCAAGGCTCCGCTAAGCCACATGCAAAGCTGATGACATCATGCCCTGGTAAACAGCTTTCAGAGGCTCCACATCTCACCGGGCTTAAGGAGTAAATTCCTGAGACCAGCACTGCAGGCCCTCTGTGAACTTCACTTCACTTCTTGTGACAGTCTCTGTAGCCACGCTCCACTCCAACTCAAACAAGCTCTCCGGAGCACCATGCTTCCTCCTGCTTCTGGGTCTTTGCAATGCTGTCCCTCCTGGAAGAAATTTGTCTTAACTCTAAGAAATCCCCAAGATACAGTTCATGTGTCTCCTTGTCCAAAAAGCTCTTCTGGAAACCACTCTCAGCCGTATCCAATTCCCAAACTATATTTGGTGCCCTCCCCACTGACCCCTCCCCACACCCCTTCCTTTCCCGCTCCTCCATCACCCTTGTCACAGCACACAACTGTAAGTGTCTCTTTTAAATATCGATTCTACCCATTAATTGCTTTGATTCTTGAAACTGGACGTTGATTTTACCTAAAGGTATTACTCCAAAATAGAAAGTGCTTAGCAAACAAATGTTTGTTAAACGAATGAGTGACTAACAGAGGAAGGAAGGAAGGAAGGAATAAAAAAGTTGATTTCTCTGGTGCACAATTCATATATGCTTTAGGTAACTTGCAAGGACTTCATCTGAAATATCCAAAAACAACAGATCTTGTATCTTGTGGTAGGGATCTAAGGTATTTTAGTTTAGTTATAATTTGTGGGCTTCAGAATTTTAGGAATGGAGAGTTTGGCTAAGAAAGTAATTAAGAGGTTATTAACTGGGTTTATTCAGCAGTCCTGAACTCACTGAAACGTGAAAAACTGTGTTTGTATGTATATGTATGAGGAAATAATTCACATTTTCCGGTAAGACAAGAAAAACTTTAAACGTAAAATTTTCTTTGCTCTCTAGTCTCTTCCTTCCCCTCTCCTATACATCATGCATCTACATTCTGCATTAACCAGAGTTCCCAATGACAGAAATATCTCTTCAGACATAAACATCAATTGTTCTTCTTTGAACACCAGCCCACATAATTCCTCAGAAGATAATATTCCTTTGTTCATTCTTAAGGGGTCCCCATGATCCACCACTCACCGTGTATCTGCTCCGATATCTTTAGTAAAGTTTACTTATGACAACAACATATCATTTCTGTTAAAGATAACGACAGATATAAAACAGACTGGTCAGCAACCTGGGGAGAATTTGGCCCACAGTTAATGGAAGCTCTTCATTTTAAATACTTTGTTAAAAACTTGTTTATAACCTTGTTAATGCTACCAGCTATCTTACTTGTATTCTGCCTATTGTACAAGATTGTTTCTTTCATGACCAAATGTGTGACTGAGCCCCCAATAAAATGAACGATGATTAGGTGATTTGACATGATTGGCCAAATATATAGTCTATAAGATCAATGACTATAATAGTGTAACTAACTCTAGATTTGGGAAGAAACAACAAGAGGGAACCATTTCCTGGACCATAACAGAATGTAAGGCAGGGGATCTAGAGACTTCTGGCTACTGTTCACAGATCCCGGTCCAGTAAATAGCACATTAAGTGGCCTATCAAAGAAGTCCTTGCCTGACCTGGCAATGA
Source organism: Oreotragus oreotragus (assembly GCA_006410675.1). Taxonomy (NCBI): domain Eukaryota; kingdom Metazoa; phylum Chordata; class Mammalia; order Artiodactyla; family Bovidae; genus Oreotragus; species Oreotragus oreotragus. The sequence continues at coordinate 60,541 of SJYX01015682.1, forward strand.
GCACCCATAGTGCCATGGGACAAAATGGTCACAAAATGCCTCCCAAACATTGGTTGAAATTAAGGCCAAAAGGGAAGGGACTGTAAAAACAAAAAGTGTTGCCCACTATCATTTCTACAAGGATCAAGTCATTAGCCACTGCACTCACTGACCTATATACACCCCAGAAGGAATTCATTCAAAGGGTAAAGATCTAGAAGAGGCATTTTGTGCTGTAGGAAAACAGACAGAACCAACCCTCAGGTTGTTAGATATTTTCACGAAAAAATTTTATGAATCCAGTTTCTCGTATCTTCCTATACTTAGAGGAGCACTAAAACCATTAAGATACCCATTCCTCAAAAATAGCAGTAGCTCTACCAAGGTGTATGCCTGATTGCACGTATTCTCTTCTCCAAAATCATGTAACTGGCCTCCACCTTTACCTCTTTGGATCCATTCTCAGAGCTCCCTAAGAGACTTGTCTCCTGGTTATAACCTTCAAATTGGCTCTAATAAAANCCTCAAAAATAGCAGTAACTCTACCAAGGTGTGTGCCTGATTGCACGTATTTTCTTCTCCAAAATTATGTAACTGGCCTCCACCTTTACCTCTTTGGATCCATTCTCAGAGCTCCCTAAGAGACTTGTCTCCTGGTTATAACCTTCAAATTGGCTCTAATAAAAATTTTCATTTCTTTTTTAGGTTGACTATTGATGAGTTTTTTAAATCAACATTATCTGTTTATATATCATTGCTTCCCACTATCTGCTTTGGTTCTTGAAGTTGGAGATTAATTTTATATAAATGTTTTACTCCAAACTAGTAAATACTCAAATGAATGAATGAATAAGAAACAGGAAGGAAGGAAGGAATTTAAATGTTGGCTTCTCTGGTACATAATTTATATATACTTTATGAAATTTACAAAGATGTTTCATTTGCCAATCCACAAAAGAAAATAGAGTTTGTACCTTGTCTAGGGCATCTAGGTGTATTTAGCTAAAATTTGGCAGTTGCCGTTTTATGAACTGAGAACTTGACAAAGACAGTAAGTGATTATTAACTGGGACTCAGGCTTCCCTGGTAGCTCAGTTGGTGAAGAATCCACTTGTAGTGCAGGAGACCCAGGTTCGATCCTTGGGCTGGGAAGATCCCTTGGAGAAGGGAATGGCAACCCACTCCAGTATTCTTGCCTGGGCAATCCCATGGACAGAGGAGCCTGGCGGGCTGCAGTCCATGGGATCGCAAGAGTTGGACACCATTGAAGTGACTGAGCACCAGCCCAACTGGGGCTTATTCAGGTGTCCATGAACTCACTGAAATTATACGAAAAATTGTGTTTGTGTGTATATGCGCAGTATGCACCTCATATTCATGTGTGCTCTAATCAGGCAGGTTGACAAGCATTCTTTGAAAGGACGAGTGGGACAGCCAAGTCTATCCCAGACAAAACATGGCGGAAACACTTTGATGGACAGTGAAACTAAGAAAGGGATAGGAGGTCCTAAGAATAATGGAATGACAGCTTAAAGAAGTCGTCGATTGAGATATCTTAATTATTATTGGGTTATTCTCTTATGGTGAAGTGTGTCATGTCAAATACAGAGTGAAAAAAATATATTTGCTGATTCAAGGTTACAGGGTCTAAATTTACAGCTCCCCTCCCTGGTTAATGAGTCTGCTTGCCTGTTGCATGCTGTTGAGAGTAATGAGGACAGGAGAAGGGAGAGGTGCAGAGAAAGGCTTAATTGATTTGCATACATAGAGCTGATTTGCATATATACTTGTAAAGAAAAGCACTTAAGTCCACAGGTAGAGGAAATGGTCTCTGGAGTTTGCCAGCAGTAGAAAAGAGAGATCTGTTAACAATGCCTTGGATGAACGAAACCTAGGATGAGCTGATGAAATCAAAATTCACATTTTAAGGCAAGACAAGAAAACTTTGAACAGAAACGTTTTCTGTGCCCTCTGGCCTCCTCCGTCCTTTCTACTGTCCATTGTGCATCTGCATTCTGCATTAGCCAGACTACCCAGTGGCAGTAATACCTGCTCACACATAAATATCAATTGTTCTTCTAACACCAGCCATAACTCCTCACAAGATAACATTCTTTTGTCTGTCCTTAAGGGATCACCATGATTCACCGCTCACCTCATACCTGCAGAGATCTTTAGTGAACTTATAACAACATACCATTTCCCTTAAAGATGCTGCTGGATGCAAAACAGACTGGTTAGACAACCCTGGGAGATATTGGGCCACACCCTACTGGAAGCTCTTCACTTAAATATTTACTTATGACCTTATCAATAATATAGCTACTAGTTATATTACTATTATTCTGCCTATTATACAAGATTATTGTTTCCTGCATTACCAGATGTGTGACTGAGCCTCCAATAAAATTAATGATGATTGGTGTGGTGTTAGTCGCTCAGTCGTGTCCAGCTCTTTGCAATCCCATGGACTGTAGCCTGCCAGGCTTCTCTGTCCATGGGATTCTCCAGGCAAGAATACTGGAATGGACTGCCATTCCCTTCTCCAGAGGATCTTTCTGACCCAGGGATCAAACCTGGGTCTCCTGCATTACAGGTGGATTCTTCACCAACTGAGCTACAGGGAAGACCCAATGGTTGGGCTACTGGAAAAGACTGACCAAATATATACTTCTATGAGATCAGTGATTGTCATAGTGTAACTCTAGGAATGGGAAGAGATGACACGAGGGAACCCCTTCCTAGAACCATAATGGAATGTAAGGCAGGTGATCCAGAGGGCTACTGTTAGCAGTACTCTTGCCTGGAAAATCCCATGGACGGAGGAGCCTGGTGGGCTGCAGTCCATGGGGTCGCTGAGAGTCGGACACGACTCAGTGACTTCACTTTCACTTGTCACTTTCATGCATTGGAGAAGGAAATGGCAACCCACTCCAGCGTTCTTGCCTGGAGAACCCCAGGGACGGGGGAGCCTGGTGGGCTGCTGTCTATGGGGTCGCACAGAGTCGGACACGACTGAAGCAACTTAGCAGCAGCAGCAGCAGCAGCAGCAGGGCCTAGTCCAGTAATAGTACATTGAGTGGTCCATCAACCAAATCCTCACCTGACCACCTGGAAGTGAGCATCCCTAATGTGTGGACAAAATGGCCATGAAATGCCTCCCAAACACGGAAATTAAGAGGTACACCCCAAAAGGAATTCAGGATGAGATATTTTGTGCTGCAGGAAAACTGAGAACCGGCTCTCAGATTGTTAGATATTTTCAGGGAAAAAATTTCATGAATTCAGTTTCCTGCTCCTCCCTGACTTAGAGGAGCACTGAAACTATTAACTGAGATACCTATTCCTCAAACGGGCTTCCCTGTTGGCTCAGACAGAAAAGAATATGCCTGCGGCGCAGGAGACCCAGGTTTGATCCCTGAGTGGGGAAGATCCCTTGGAGAAGGGAATAGCAATCCATGCCAGTTGCCTGGGAAATCCCATGGACAGAGGATCCTGTCGGGATACAGTCCATGGAGTTGCAAAAAGTCAGACGTGACTGAACGACTGTCACTTTCATTCCTTGAAAATGGCAGTAACTCTACCAAGGTATATGCTTGATTGCACACACCCCTTTCTCCAAAATCACATCTAGACTGGCCTCCCCCTTACCTCTTTGGAACAGTTCTCAGAATTCTCTGAGAGACTGTCTCCTAGTTGTAATCCTCAAATTATAATCCTCAAATTGGCTCAAATCAATGTTTCCTTTTCTTAGGTTGATTATGAATTAACTTTTTTTGGTGGACGGAGCTGTTGAAATAGGACTTTTAGGAACTATAATTTTTTAAGGAAGTGTGGTAAAACGTCCTTGCATATTTTCACCAGACTTCAGGAAAGACATAAATCAGTTTTTAAGGTCTAGGGCATCAGATTGATGTTTCTGCTTCTGCAAGCAGAATTTCTCAGGCCTCCATGTTTTTGTTTGGGTCACACAGGTTTGCCTGCCTGTCTGGCTATGGAGCGGCCTGGCATCCACACCCAACATACCCGTTTTGGGTCTGGGTTGGGTAGGCTGGGGACAGGTGAGTCATGCCAGGCTAATTGACCCCCTATCGCAGTTTCACTGACCAAGCCACTCCTGAGTTTCTATTTGTTTTGTGGGAGGTCTGGACCATTCTTCAGGTGGGGGAAGCTTCCCCAGGACAAACCATGGAGTCTCTGGACAAAAGGATGTCATCATTTTTCTCTTGAGCATGTTTTTTTAATGACTTGATTTTTTTCTTTAACAACTAAAAGACAATTATAGCAACTTCAAAAACATGGCAGTGGACATTGTGGTGTGCTGCCCAAATCGAGCTTGTCATTTATGCCTCCTCCTCCAGCTGCTTGGAGAGGGAGGTTGGGTGACTGGCAGATCCCGCTGAAGTCCCCCTTCCCTCTGATCACCCTTTGCTGAAGTGAGTGGCTTCATCCAAATAGATGTCGTCTTCTGAGGGACAGCCCATATCCAAAGCCTGGCCAGTGTCTTGGATTTGAGGACAGCTCTGTCAGGACCCTCACAGAATCTGCGGAGGCCTCTACAGTGACAGCCTGACAGTCAGACTTCCTTCTCTGTTCAATCCCGCCTCTTCATACCCCTACAGATGTTGCTACAAGGGCATCCTCCAATAAACCTGTAGGCTAATCTCCACTGCAGAGTCTGCCTCTCAGGGAAACCTGGCTTGTGGTGGTAAGAGTGGGTGCAAGAAAGCAGATGCTAAAGCTGGGTCACCCACCAGCTGGCTAGAAATAAGGAGCCCATGGTGGGTGGCTGGCGAGCGTGGATAAAGCCAGGCATGCAGCAATAGTAGGAGTGGTGATGTTTTCTGGGAGGGCATGCCTTTGGAAGAGCATGCTTTGGCTGAGGTGATGGAACCGGTATTTAAGAAACAGGAGCAAGTCAATAATTATAAGTGTAATGGTCTCAAACAGCTGTTCCTGGGGGCAATGGAAGTTCTGGAGAAAGACAAGGAAAGCCTGAGGGTAATGAATGAGCAATTAAAGGCTAAACAGAAAAATCAGAGGGCCTCCTTGGCAAGGTACAGTGGAATGGGCACATATCCCATAGCTGAAAGGTAGATGAAGCCGAAACTCAGGTTCAAGATTTAAGCATAAAAGTAATAGGCTCCAGAAAAAGTTGAATTCCCCTTGGCAAGTCTGCTACACCTAAATTCAGGCTACAATTGGGACAGCCTGAGGCCTGGAAACAAGGGATGTGGATCTTTGCAGTGCAAGGAAAGTCCTCGCTCTGGAGGTCTCTGCCTTGCAGGACAACATGTGTCCCTAACAGGTTCTGCCACTTTGCCTTACTGAGACTAGACCCATCATAACCCATTATAGCCAATAACATAACCTATTAAGTCAAAACAAGCACCATCAGGGATACACTTGGGTCTGCTAAGGAGAAAAGAGACTGTTCCTTGAAGGAGCTGTGGATCCTGGCTGATTTGTACCAGCAGATCAATGGGAGGTCAGTGGGAAGCAGGATATAAAGTTGTTAATTAATATGGGAGCATTCCTTCTTTCTTTTTTTCCCTTGGCTGCCCTGCACAGTCTGTGGGATCTTAGTTCCCCCAACCAGGGATTGATCCTGGGCCCTCGGCAGTGAAAGTGCAGAGTCCTAACCACTGGGCAATCAGGGAACTCCCCAGCCAATAGGACTGTTAGGACCCCTTAGGACATACCACTCAGATGTCTCCTTGGCACTTCGAAAAGTGATGCCCACACTCAATGAGCAATAAATGCTGGAACTTCTTTTTTAGGCAGTGGAAAAAGGAACCAAATGTCTCATAGAAGGGGGTATACTTGAGTGGATTTATTAGATGAGGCGGGAAATTGAACCAGGTTTACCATGTGAGGGCCAAGAGGACATTTACCAAAGTAGCAAGGCAGGATATGGTAAGAGGGATAGAAGAGTCACTGAGAAATGCACTGGGGGCTCTGCTTTATGGTCCAGAGCTCATGGTGAGAGATGTCATCATAGCACTGAGCTTCTTGATGGGAATGATAACAGCCTGAAATATAAGAGGTCATGAGAGTGCCTTAACCTTTAGAAACAAAGTACATTCAGCTGTTGCAGTGAGAGGCAAAGCTGGGGAGGCAGCAAGAAGGGCCTGACCTACAGAAAGCTGTGGCTGTTGTTCAGGCCCTCAGTCACGTCTGACTCTTGGCTGCCGCCATGGACTGCAGCACACCAGGCTTCCTGATCTTTCACCTTCTCCTGGAGCTTGCCCAAACTCATGTCCATTGAGTCAGTGATGTCATCCAACCATCTCATCCTCTGTTGTCCCCTTCTCCTCCTGCCTTCAGTCTTTCCCAGCATCAGGGTCTTTTCCAATGAGGCCATCAAGTGGCCAAAGTACGGAGCTTCAGCTTCAGCATCAGTCCTTCCAATGGATACTCAGGGTTGATTTCCTTTAGGATTGACTTGTTTGATCTCCTTGCTGTCCAAGAAACTCTCAAGAGTCTTCTCCAACACCACAGTTCAGAAGCATCAATTCTTCGGTGCTCAGCCTTCTTTATGGTCCAACTCTCATATCCATACATGGTTACTGGAAAAACCATAGCTTTGACTATATGGACCTTTGCCCACACAGAAAGCCGTGGAGATGGTTAATAGAAGAGATCATCCTTATGGGCAAGTTAATGGGTAACAACGAAAGTACTGTTCAATCTATCCAATCAAAATAATCAAGGATGAATGATCAAGAGGCTAAGGACAGCTTCCCCAGTACAAACTCATGATCCCTCCCTCATGCAGTTTCTATATCTGAGTCAGTTTTCACTCCCAGAACTCTTAACTAAACCACAGAAGATATCTCACATTAAGGAGACAGAACGACTCAGTCAGTTGATATCAGCCAACCTCATTGTTGTGTCTCAACTGTTGGCACAACAAAGTAGCCACGGTTGGAGAGATGGAAGGCAGTTACGGGCACAACAGCTGCAGCTCGCACTCAGCAGGCCTGCTCTAGCTGCAGCTGCTACCAAAGACCAGCACTATGTCCCTGGTAACAGCACCACCTCTTGAAGAAGACCCAGATTAGCTTCACTAAACTCCTGCTCCGGAAGGGCCAATAAGTGATCTTGATTGGAATCAACAAATAGTCCATGGGATGGATTTGGCTGTTGGGGTTAGCAGGTATAAGCTATTATATAGAGAATGGATAAACAATATCCTACTGGTAGCACAGGGAACTATATTCAATATCCTGTGATAAACTATAATGGAAAAGAATATAGAAAAGAATGTATATATATATATGTATAACTGAATCACTTTGCTGTAGAGTAGAAACTAACACAACATTATAAATCAACTATACTTCAATTCAATAAAGGACAGAAATTATATGGACCTAACAGAAGCAGAAGATATTAACAGGTGGCAAGAATACACAGAAGAACTATACAAAAAAGATCTTCATGACCAAGATAATCTCGATGGTGTGATCACTCACCTAGAGCCAGACATCCTGGAATGTGAAGTCAAGTGGGCCTTAGAAAGCATCACTACGAACAAAGCTAGAGGAAGTGATGGAATACCAGTTGAGCTATTTCAAATCCTGAAAGATGATACAGTGAAAGTGCTGCACTCAATATGCCAGCAAATTTGGAAAACTCAGCAGTGGCCACAGGATTGGAAAAGGTCCATTTTCATTTCAATCCCAAAGAAAGGCAATGCCAAAGAATGCTCAGACTACCACACAATTGTACTCATCTCACATGCTGGTAAAGTAATGCTCAAAATTCTCCAAGCCAGGCTTCAGCAATATGTGAATTTCCAAATGTTCGAGCTGGGTTTAGAAAAGGCAGAGGAACCAGAGATCAAATTGCCAACATCTGCTGGATCATGGAAAAAGCAAGAGAGTTCCAGAAAAACATCTATTTCTGCTTTATTGACTATGCCAAAGGCTTTGACTGTGTGGATCACAATAAACTGTGGAGAATTCTTAAAGAGATGGGAATACCAGACCACCTGACCTGCCTCTTGAGAAACTTATACGCCGGTCAGGAAGCAACAGTTAAAACTGGACATGGAACAACAGACTGGTTCC
>SJYX01015682.1:73150-96996 GCA_006410675.1 Oreotragus oreotragus
CGCCACCCCCCACTCCACCCGGAATCCAGGGATTCAGATGCCCAAGTTCTTGCAGAGACCTCTTGGTAGGATGAGTTGAGGGAAGACGGTGACTCAGGGACTTCTCCGGCTCCACTCTCAGCCCCATGTGGACAGGCTCCTGGTGCACCCATCACTGACTGGGGGAAGCAGACTGGTGAAGACTGTGCCGGGGGCTGCTGGCCCAGAGGGCCACTCCTGGGGCTGACCAGGTGGGTGGGCAGTTCCCGGCTGTGCTCTGGTCCAGCGGAAATGTTACAGCAGGTGGGGGCCTGGAGATTCCTTCTGGGCTGAGGGGCTGGACTGGGTCCTTGGCTCAGCTACCAGTATGGGGCAGACATTTCTAGCAATGACACTGTTTGCCCCTTTCTGGTAACTGCCCCTTGGAAACAGTTCATATTAGCCAGGGAGATGGGGTGAATTTGGACAGTGTGGGGATCCCTGGGCATCTTCACCTCCTCTCCTGCTCGTCCTGCAGGTCACCTTGAGTGACGTCCTCGTAGGATGGTGGAGGCATCATTGACTGCTCCTTGAGCTCCAGTGGTGAGTCGGGGACAAGAGGCAGGTCATCCTCCTGCCAAAGAGAGAAGCCACTGTCCCTGATGCTCAAATATGAGGAGCACGTGGTGATCAACCAAGCCCTTCCCGATGGCTCACTTGTTGGAGCCTCAGGTTCCCATGAAGGTGGGGAAACGGGCACAAACAAGGCCCCTTCTAGCTCTCTGACGCCTTAACAAGAAGACTTCCTGCCAGACAGCCAGGCGGGGACTGAGACAACTTCTTTGCTTGGTGTGAGTAAAACTCAAAGGCAAAGTCATGTCAGTGCTATGTCAAAACCCAGAACATCATGACGCTGGCATGAAAACAACCGAAGAGCTAACCTTGCAGAATTACGGGGAATTTAGAACATACATTTTCCTTTTTTTTTTGTTTTTTAAGTGTTCTACAGTTAAGATTATAGTGTGATCTTTTTTTTCCCTTCAAAGAAATGAGTCTAGGATATCACTTCTGGGGTGGGGAGAGACTAGTCTTTTATTTCTAGATCTTTTTGGTCCCAGCCTGCCATTCTGCCAGCTTCACAAGTACTCGAGGGCTTGGATCTGGGTGAAACATGCCTCGGACTGAGTCCTGGATTTCCTTACAGGTGTTTGACCTTGGAAAGTGACGTGGCCTCTCTAAGTCTCGGTTTACTTATCTGTAGAATGGGGGGAAAGTCAGTGCCCACTTCAAAGGGCTTGACAAGATTATGTTAAACAAGTCGTGTTTCTCTCACATGCTTAGCAGAGAGGGTACTTGGTATCCCCGAAGCGCTCAGTCCCTGTGATCCCCCTTCACTGGCTCCCACCACAGCCACAGCCCACAACACACTATGGCTCCGCCAGCCTTCCCTGGCAGGTCTCTGAGCCATTGCCCCTGCTTTTCCCTCCACTACGGGTCCCTCTCCATCCCACCTGCAGGTCCAGATCCTGCCTGTCTCCACGGATCTCCCCCAGAAGATCTCCAAGGGCTTGAGAGCTGGGAGCACTGTGGCCTGTTGGTCTGAGCATCTGTGGCCTTTCCTCCCCGGTGGCCCCACATTTTTCACCTTGAATTGGCGCCCTCCCCCATCCTGTGCCTTGTCTCCCCTACTAGACTGTAGGCTGCCTCTCTGTGTGGTCCAGCTGACTGGGCAACACCCATCTACCTGATGCTCCCCTCTCTTTGCCCTCTGTAGCCTTATTCCCCATCTCCTGGAGGCCCTCACCTCTGCAGACAGGCGGGCATCCCTGTATGCCATGACGGCCGTGAGCCCCGGCAGGAAGACCTCCACACAGGTGACACAGAGCAGGGCCAGCACTAGCCTCTGGATGTGGACCTGCAAGGGAGAGAGGAGAGGGAGAGGCAGGTGAGCCTCCTCTGGATGTCTGCACCCATCACCTGGGCACGAGCAGCAGTCAGACCTGCCAGCAAAGACAGTGGGATTTCAGCTCCCAGGTGTGCCCAGTAGGCAGGGTGTGGCTCTGCTCTATGCCCAGTACCAGGCACCCATGGGTCCTTGGTGCATAGTGTTTGAGGACTGGGTTTTTCTCATGGGCCCCTGGTAGAATGGCAGGTGGTCTTCAGCACCATCTCATCCAATTCCACTTAGATGGGGATATCTAAGCTCAGGGAGAAGTAGCATTGCTTACAGCAGGGGAGGGGAAGAACTGGGTTGAGGATCACCATACAGCTGGGGTATCTCTTGGGGCCACGAGCATCTGGTAGGGAATGTGTGCATGTGTGTGTCTGTGCACACGTGTCTATGTGTGTGCTCAACCTGTGTGAGCATGGTGGAGGGCAATAGGGAATAGTGAACCACAGTGGTCAGAACACTTGGAAACTGACCTTGGGGCCAGCAGCCACCCACATGGAAGAGCTGGCCCACCTGCTTCAGGAGTGCGTGCGTGCATGCTAATTTGCTTCAATCGTGTGTGACTGTTTGCAACCCCATGGACTGTAACCCACCAGGCTCCTCTGTCCATGGGATTCTCCAGGCAAGAATACTGTGATGGGTTGTCACGCCCTTTTCCTGGTTCAGGGGAGGCTGTAGCTAAAAGAGCACTGAGCTTGAAGTCTAAACCCCGCTGAGTCCTCGCTGCACCCCTGCCTTGCTGTGTGGTCTTGATCCACTAGTTTAGCTTCTCTGGACCTCAGTGTTCACCTCCATAAAATGGGGGTAACAAAGTGAACTCAGCCAGCTCTGCAAGGCTGCTGTGAGGTTCAGAGTTATTAGGGTCACTGGGGCTATGCTATTTATAGAGCCTTGAACAAGGAATCAGCAGTCCTAGATTATGGTCCTAGATTGCTTGACCTCAGGCAGGCCCCTCCCCCTCTCTGGGATTCAGTTTCCTTAATGATTAAAGTGGGAGCCGTGAGTCCAGGCCCTGTCCAGCTCCTTTATGCCGATCAGCAAGAAGGCCAGTATCATCTCTGTACCTTGGCATGGGGGGATGGGCTAGGCAGCCATGCTGGGCTCCAGATGAGGTTTTCTGAGAGCTAGAAACTTCCTCTGAGCCAAGCCCAAGGCAGGCCTTCCTGGGAGTCAGAGGACCCTTGGGGACTGGACACTCACAGTATCATTGGGGTAAGGTTTCCAGATGGGGAACTCAAATGGAGTCTCCAGAAAGAGGTCCTTGGCAATGACAAAGAGGCCAGCCAGTACGCAGAGGAAGCTGATGGAGTTTGCTACCAGGCACACCTTCTATAAGCAAAGAGAAAGAACAATCATTGTCCAAAGACTACAGACGGGGTCTAAGTCCTCTTCCCCGGCCAGCCAGTAGCTCACCCTGGGACCTCAGGAAAATGCTGTCCATCTCTGGGCTTGAGGCTCCTCACACCAACACGGCTTTCTGAGCCAGCCGACCACCAAGGAGGCCCCCACCAGCCCTCATCTTCTATGGTGGGGTCCCCAAGCTCTGGGTTCTAAAGCCTGACGGTCTGAGGTAGAGCTGATGTAGTCATAGCAATAAAGTGTGCGATAAATGTATGAGCCATGAGTATGGACCCAGCCAGGGCTTGGGGGTGGAGGGTGGGCTGAGGCCATGACACAGGATTGGTGGGACGGTCCTTCCATCCCCCATCCACCTCCGTCCACTCGGCTTGTGAGGGTGCCCACTCTGCCTCCCTCGGCCACCCCAGGCTAGAAAGATGCTTAGACACCTGCTGCCCAAGCTTAGTGCATGGGAGAGGGAGACAGGAGGTCTAAGGAGCTGTGGGGACACAGAAGCCAGCCATGGCAGATCAGGAAACTACCTGGAAGAGGAGACATGTAAGCTGAGCCTTGAAGAATGATCAGAAGGAAAGTCAAAGCCGGGAGAGAATGCCCAGTGGGGAGAGGGCAAGGTACTCTGGCAGAAAATAGCACAGAACAGGCAAGAAACAGTTGTGTCTGGCTGGGCTTTAGAGGTGAGAGGTTGGTGGACTCCCAGCTGTGACCTGGCTTTCAGGACCCTCAGAATTGCTGACATGGGAGGTAAGCCGAGGGCGCAGGGGAGCTGAGGGGTGATTGCCAGAATAGTCACCCAGGCTGCTGGGTGAAAAGGCTGGGTGACACCTCCAGGCCTGGCCTGATGGGATGGTGGCCAGAGCTGGGGTGGAGGGAAGGCAGCAGGTGGAGAGAACGCAGGGAGTCAGGGTGAGAGACAGACCTCCACGACAGGGGCTTTTCTGCTTGGACCCTCTGTGCCATCCAGAAGGCTTATACCCGCTTCTGGCAAATCCTGGCAAACTGTCTCTGGAATCCCTACTACACATGATGCCCTATGTGATATTAGCCCAGCCTTGGGATGGGAGAGAACAGTCCTAACCCTCCAGCTTACCAGATAATTTTTCTGAAACGACTCCATTGTTATTGCCAAGATCCCGGAAATGAGGAACTGTGAAACAGATTTGAAACAGTCTTAAGGGAGAGGCTGGGGTTCCTTGAAACCCACAAATTCCCTTCCCACTATGATCTTAAAAAAAGACAACTTGTGGGAGCTGGTGGGATAGGGAACATCATTCCTCCAACAAAGGGAGCTCACCTGCCCCTACACGGCCTATCCCAGGCCCACTCCAGCCAGGCTACCCTTCTCTCCTGCTTCCCCAGTGTAGCAGCCCAGACCACCCCTCTGCAAGGAACTGAACTACGGCTTCCACTCCAAGCCTCGCCCCCTTCCTGGATCTTACAGTTTGGAGGATATTAGCTCTTGGTTCCAGGGTCTCTGGTATTTTTCTGCGATTATTCTTTCATATGTGTGTTGAACGCCTACTATGCACCCATCACTGGGAGCACAGGGATGGGTAGGCACACATGTGGGGACAGTAGTTTCTCCACTGTGTGCAGAAAGCTCAGGCGGGAGCTGTGGGGTCAGAGGACTGAAGTCGCAGCAGGTGAGGGGCCAGGACACGTGTCTAGGAGGGTTTCTGGGAGCTGGTACTGGGTGTGGAAGCAGGACTCCACTGTGACCCGGGATGGAAGAGGATGCCCTGGGGAGCCTCCAGGGAAGGTGTGGGCAGTGGTCTCCTCTCTCCTCCCACCCTGGCCAACAGGCTTGTGCCCTGCAGACTGGCCCTGACAGAGACTCTGGGCACCAGGGATGTGTGGCCAGATCCAAAGGCCTCCGAGGAAGCCTGGGGAAGGTGCGGCTGCCCCAGCTCACATTCACCCTCCTCTGTGCTGGATGAGCTTGGTAATTAGAGGAGGGTACCAAGATCTTCCCTGGTGGCTCAGCAGTAAAGCATCTGCCTGCAATGCGGGAGACCTGGGTTCAATCCCTGGGTCAGGAAGATCCCCTGGAGGAGGAAATGGCAACCTACTCCAGTATTCTTGCCTGGAGAATCCCATGGACAGAGGAGCCTGGCAGGCTACAGTCCATGGGGTAGCAAAGAGTCAGATACGACTGAAGCAACTTAGCGCGCATACACACTGAGAGCCTGGGGGCTGCTCTCTTCGGTTGCAGGCCCGCAGGAGCCCCTGGGAAGAAGCTGCTTCCAGAGTGACTGAGAGAGTGGACGTGGATCGAGGAGGCTGGGCAGGGGCCCAGGTGGCCTCACTGCTATTCACTCACTCCGCCCCACCCTGCACCCCCTCCCAAAAGCCAGGTTCCCTGGGCCTGCCTGCACATCCTCAAAGCTGGCCCATATTTTGACATCTACTCACAGAGGCAGCCCCCCAGAATGGATACCAACACTTCTGGACCACCAGGTGAAGGTTCTGGACAGCAGCCACCAGGTAACCTCCAATGAACAGGTACACCAGAGCAATGACCACATGGACGGCCTGGGCAAGACAGGGGCAGGGGACAGAGAGCCGCTGTCAGGGAACTGGCCCTAATGGAGGTCGTTGAGCTCCTGGCCCAGCGAGCTGCACAGAGCTCACTTCCTGCCTTCTAAGGATTCTGGTGGGCCTGCAAGGAAGGACTGCTTCTTGGGAAGGCAGGTGGGAATCACGTACCTGTCCCACCACCTGTGGCCATGACAGTGTCTCTGGGGGCTGAGGGGGGGATGGAAAAGAGAGGGGAAGGGGAGGAAGCTTCTTCTACTGAGGCTTCTATGAGCCACACTGAGCCAGTGTCGTGTGGATGTAGACTGCCTCTCCCATCCCTCCATGGATTTTTAAATCTTAGAATAAGTGTTCAGCACTGTCTCAATCCCCCTCCATCCTTAGGCCTCCCTGCATTACCACCCCCACCCCAGCACCACACTGCAGGAAATGGACACTCACGCCCAGCTCCTTGAGAACCCGGCTACTCTTCCTGGGCTTCTCCCGGTGCCAGTTTCGAGGTGGGAGGGCAGGCTGGGTCACCTTCTCAGGTAGATCTGTCAGGCCAGGCGGGGTAGGGCTGAGGACCTTCTCTGATGGGTATTCTTTAGCTTCCGACCTGGGAGTGCCTGTGGATGCTCCACTGGCTGCTGCCGCCATGACTCCAGCTGAGGACCTGGCTGCCTGCCAAGGAGAAAGGCGAGGTCAAAACTGTCTCATTTCTCGGGCTCGTGCCTGGGTGCCTGTCCCGTCTGCCCTCTGGACCAGGACTTTCCAGAATAGCAGCTGGCCTGAACTTGCTTTGACCTGGAATCCGCTGGGTCTGGGAATAGGGAGAAGCTGACTCACAGCCTCTGCCTCTTCTAGGGCAGAAAGACGAGGACCAGATACACCTCCCCATCATTGCAAGACAGACTGACCCCCACCCAAACTGGCTGACTGCAGTGGGCAAGTGGGGATATCTATGTAACCAGCCCCGCCCCCCCCGCCATGCTTTTGGAGGATATTAGCTCTTGGTTCCAGGGTCTCTGGTATTTTTCTGCGATTATTCTTTCATATGTGTGCTGAGCGCCTACTATGCACCCATCACTGGGAGCACAGGGATGGGTAGGCACGCATGTGGGGACAGTAGTTTCTCCACTGTGTGCAGGAAGCTCAGGTGGGAGCTGTGGGGTCAGAGGACTGAAGTGGCAGCAGGTGAGGGGCCAGGACACGTGTCTAGGAGGGTTTCTGGGAGCTGGTACTTGGTGTGGAAGCAGGACTCCACTGTGACCCGGGACAGAAGAGGATGCCCTGGGAAGCCTCCAGGGAAGGTGTGGGCAGTGGTTTCCTCTCTCCTCCCACCCTGGCCAACAGGCTTGTGCCCTGCAGACTGGCCCTTACAGAGACTCTGGGCACCAGGGATGTGTGGCCAGATCCAAAGGCCTCCGAGGAAGCCTGGGGAAGGTGCGGCTGCCCCAGCTCACATTCACCCTCCTCTGTGCTGGATGAGCTTGGTAATTAGAGGAGGGTACCAAGATCTTCCCTGGTGCCTCAGCAATAAAGCATCTGCCTGCAATGCGGGAGACTTGGGTTCAATCCCTGGGTCAGGAAGATCCCCTGGAGGAGGAAATGGCAACCTACTCCAGTATTCTTGCCTGGAGAATCCCATGGACAGAGGAGCCTGGCAGGCTACAGTCCATGAGGTAGCAAAGAGTCAGATACGACTGAAGCAACTTAGCGCGCATACACACTGAGAGCCTGGGGGCTGCTCTCTTGGGCTGCAGGCCCGCAGGAGCCCCTGGGAAGAAGCTGCTTCCAGGGTGACTGAGAGAGTGGACGTGGATCGAGGAGGCTGCGCAGGGGCCCAGGTGGCCTCACTGCTATTCACGCACTCCGCCCCACCCTGCACCCCTTCCCAAAAGCCAGGTTCCCTGGGCCTGCCTGCACATCCTCAAAGCTGGCCCATATTTTGACATCTACTCACAGAGGCAGCCCCCCAGAATGGATACCAACACTTCTGGACCACCAGATGAAGGTTCTGGACAGCAGCCACCAGGTAACCTCCAATGAACAGGCACACCAGAGCGATGACCACATGGATGGCCTGGGCAAGACAGGGGCAGGGGACAGAGAGCCGCTGTCAGGGAACTGGCCCTAATGGAGGTCGTTGAGCTCCTGGCCCAGCGAGCTGCACAGAGCTCACTTCCTGCCTTCTAAGGATCCTGGTGGGCCTGCAAGGAAGGACTGCTTCTTGGGAAGGCAGGTGGGAGTCACGTACCTGTCCCACCACCTGTGGCCATGGCAGTGTCTCTGGGGGTTGAGGGGGGGATGGAAAAGAGAAGGGAAGGGGAGGAAGCTTCTTCTACTGAGGCTTCTATGAGCCACACTGAACCAGTGTCGTGTGGATGTAGACTGCCTCTCCCATCCCTCCATGGATTTTAAAATCTTAGAATAAGTGTTCAGCACTGTCTCAATCCCCCTCCATCCTCAGGCCTCCCTGCATTACCACCCCCACCCCAGCACCACACTGCAGGAAATGGACACTCACGCCCAGCTCCTTGAGAACCCGGCTACTCTTCCTGGGCTTCTCCCGGTGCCAGTTTCGAGGTGGGAGGGCAGGCTGGGTCACCTTCTCAGGTAGATCTGTCAGGCCAGGCGGGGTAGGGCTGAGGACCTTCTCTGATGGGTATTCTTTAGCTTCCGACCTGGGAGTGCCTGTGGATGCTCCACTGGCTGCTGCCGCCATGACTCCAGCTGAGGACCTGGCTGCCTGCCAAGGAGAAAGGCGAGGTCAAAACTGTCTCATTTCTCGGGCTCGTGCCTGGGTGCCTGTCCCGTCTGCCCTCTGGACCAGGACTTTCCAGAATAGCAGCTGGCCTGAACTTGCTTTGACCTGGAATCCGCTGGGTCTGGGAATAGGGAGAAGCTGACTCACAGCCTCTGCCTCTTCTAGGGCAGAAAGGCGAGGACCAGATACACCTCCCCATCATTGCAAGACAGACTGACCCCCACCCAAACTGGCTGACTGCAGTTTGGCCAAGAGCCCAGGGTGCAGGAGGCTTGGGCAAGTGGGGATATCTATGTAACCAGCCCCGCCCCCACCCCCCTGCCATCCATTGGCTTCTGTTCAGTTCAGTTCAGTTGCTGTCTTTTCCGACTCTTTGTGATCCCATGGACTGCAGCACGCCAGCCTCCCCTGTCCTTCACCAAGTCCCGGAGCTTACTCAAACTCATGTCCATCGAGTTGGTGATGCCATCCAACCATCTCATCTTCTGTCGTTCCCTTCTCCTCCTACCTTCAATCTTTCCCAGCATCCGGGTCTTTCCCAATGAGTTGGCTCTTTGCATCAGGTGGCCAGAGTATTGGAGTTCAGCTTCAGCATCAGTCCTTCCAATGAATATTTAGTACTAATTTCCTTTAGGATGAACTGGTTTGATCTCCTTGCAGTCCAAGGGACTCTCAAGAATCTTCTCCAACACCACAGTTCAAAAGCATAAGTTCTTCGCCGCTCAGCTTTCTTTATAGTCCAACTCTCACATCCATACATGACTATTGGAAAAATCATGGCTTTGACTGAATGGACCTTTGTTAGCAAAGTAATGCCTTTGCTTTTTAATATGCTATCTAGATTGGTCATAACTTTTCTTCCAAGGAACAAACATTTTTTCATTTCCATTGAATTAGGATGAGCCAAAAGAAGGCAGATGGGAACCAAATAATTGTCCTACCAACTGGGGTGATGGTGATGGCTCTTGGGTGTGGGGCATTAGGGAATGGAAGGGAAGGAAACTTCTGCTGAGGGCTTACAAGGAGCCAGCAGGGAGCCAGGAAGCCATTTAGCAATGACAATAAATCAACATTTGCTAGAGTTTTCTCTGTTGCAAGCACCAGGATGAGCATTTTATATGCATTACCTGATTGCATCCTCTTCTCCACCCTATGGGTTATCCTTCCTTCCATTTTGCAGGTAGGGCTCAGAGAGGTTAAGCTGCCTGGCGAAGGTCACACAGCCAGTGAATGACTGGACTGGGACTCAGAGCTCAGCAGACTGGTTCCAGAGGTTGGGGGCCTCCATCTTTTATGCACAGTTGCCTTAATGAATAAAAATGAACACTCTGGATGTTTTAACACGCATGAGAAAGGGGTTGGGGGAAAACTTTGCAGGAGGCTGAAAGTGCCACTTGCTGAGGGGCTGGATGACTCTATTGTGGGTTGATGCCGGGGCACTTCAGGGCCTGGGGGCTTCCTGGTGACTCAGTGAGAAAAGAGTTGGTGGGGGGAGCTGGGTTTGGGCTGTTCCCATTCTTTCTAGTTAAAAAAAAGGGGGGGTCACATTCCTCTTGATTTTAATTCTGTGTGAATTCAGGAGATCCTGCTTGGGCATCCACATTTTGCTGTTTTCCTATCAAGGAGGTAGGGACGCAGGAAGAGGGAAAGAAGCTGGGAGGCGCAAGTAGCCCAGCTGACTAGATCCTGGACTGTGAGTCCTTCAGAGCCAAAGGGCTGGATGGGGCCCCAGGGTTGGTGAGCGCCGGCTCCATGTAGGCACTATGCGGGAAGGCATTTCTGCATGCTGACCTCCCTCGATTCTCAGGAAGCTGATTAACTCTCTTCCATAGAAAAGGAAAGAGGTTTAGAGAGGTCACGTGCTTTGGCCAAAGTCACACAAGCAAGGAAGTGCCTGGGATTAAGACTGTGTGTATTGGTTCGACTCCAGCGTTCTGTGCCCAGGCCGCTGGGCTGTGTGAGCAGCATCTCCACCAGCCTGTGGTGACAACCCCTGGTTTAGTGGCGGTGGTTGAGGAGGCTGGGCCCCCTCCTGGCTGGGCTCCAGAGGCAGAGCCCAGAGACACGTGGTGGCATGACTCTGCTCTGGGACCTGGGCCAGCTCTGCAAGGGAATTCACCCCTATGTCAGTCCCCAGAGCCCCTCTGGCACAGTGAGCTGAACCCAGGGGTGCGGTTGGTTGCAGAGGCCAGTATCATCATCCACTGACTGTAACCAGATTTCTCCCCTGCACCTGGACAGGCAGAACCTAGACCTGAGCCTCAGTGCCACTGGGACGCAGAAAAGAAGGAAGACTTCTTGGTGGAGGCATCTTGGATGAGACAGGTTGTCCAGGGAGATAGTGAATGACCCATCACTGGAAGGGTGCTTCTACTTGGCTTTCATTTTTCAGGAATTCAGAGTAACCTTTCTCAAAGTATGTTCCATGGAACACTGGTCCTAATGGATCAATAGCAAAAGGGTTCCATGATGAAATAAGTTTGGGAAACCCTGGATATCTATCTTCATTCCCCTCTTTAGCATGTTAAAGGCTTTGAGAATTCCTGCAATGGAATAACTTTACTGTAATATTTAGGGCATTTCCCAAACTTAAAAGGCCATGATAAATGAACATTTTTCTTTTTTTTCTCATAGTCCAGTGATTCTACACACTTGGTACTCTGTGGGGAATATTTAAGGGCAATTGGTCCTAAACTTATAAACTTCAAATTCTGGTCTTCTTTGTGGCTCAGATGGTAAAGAATCTGCATGCAATGTGGGAGAACCAGGTTTGATGCCTGGAGAAGGAAATGGCCACCCAATCCACCATTCTTGTCTGGAGAATTCCGTGGACAGAGGAGCCTGGCAGGTTATAGTCCACAGGGTTGCAAAGAATTGGATGTGACTGAGTGACTAACACTTACATTTGCCCTCTTTTCGATTTTCTCATGTGTATATCATGATGGAGGCAGGGATTGGACTGTGGTCTCTAGGGTCACTTCCAACTCAGTAATTTTCTCAAGAGGCAGAAGGAACTTTAAACAGCAGGAGGGGAGAGAGGTGCAAAGGGCAGGTGTAGATAACCAAAGTCTCTTGTTTGTGAAGCTGAGATCCTGCTCTCTAAGAAGGACGTGGACTCTGGGTCCTCAGGAGGCAGGTGCCCTGTTGTCCTGTCCACTGCACCGCCAGAACCTGGCATAGGCTGCCCAGGGGTGGAGGTGGCTGGGAGGGGAGAGGGCTAGAGACTGTCATGGGCAGTGGGAGGAACATATTTAGCCTTGACCCCTCTCCAGTCCCCTCAGCCAGCTTAGGACTCCCAGGTCCAGCCAGCCTCACACCCCAGGGAGCCAACCAGGGCCCAAATGTATCTCCTTTGTACCTTCAGCTCCCAGGGGCAGGCCAGGCAAGGACAGTGGGAGGCAGGGCCCTCCAGCACCATCCCTTTCCCAAAGAATGGTCAGATCATGCTGCTGCTGCTGCTAAGTCACTCCAGTCGTGTCTGACTCTGTGCGACCCCAAAGACAGGAGCCCACCAGGCTCCTCCGTCCCTGGGATTCTCGAGGCAAGAACATTGGAGTGGGTCGCCATTTTCTTCTCCAAGGCATGACAGTGAAAAGTGAAAGTGAAGCCACTCAGTTGTGTCCAACTCTTAGCGACCCCATGGACTGCCGCTTACCAGTCTCCTCCGTCCATGGGATTTTCCAGGCAAGAGTACTGGAGTGGGTTGCCATTGCCTTTCTCCAGGTCCAGATCATGAATGCTAGACAAGCCTGGGCTGGATCCTGGGTCTGTTCCCATGAACTTTGACCTTGAGCAGGTCAAATGAGATAATATCTCAGCATCTTGAGAGACACAACACAGAGACACACCATGTGACGGAGGGGAGGATGAGAGGGCCAGGGACACTTGCAGAGGATCAGGGTTCAGTGGATGCCAGTTAGAAATTGGCCACAAACTCACCAAAGCCAGCCTCCCCCCAGGGCATCAGAACAAGGTGCTGGTGCAAAGGGGTTCACTGTCAGGAGTCCGGGTCCCTGCAGGAGACAGATGCCTCTGCTCTGAGATGGAGTCACACTTGGATTCCAGCTCTGGCCCCACGGGGTCCTGGGCACCTCCCTTCCCTCTCTGGGGCTCTGTGTCCTCAGCATTGTTTCTGTGTGTGAGTTTCTGGGGTTGGAATGGAAATGACCAAGGCTCCTCCCAGTTCCTGTGGTCTGTGACTGGCAGCAGGATGGGGCTGCCTGGCAGGAGGTAAATTCCTCCCTGGGGAGAGATGCTGTTGGTTCTCCCTACTTCCCAGATGCTCTTTACTGGGGTGGGGATGCCCATTTCCAGCTGCCATAATTGTTGACTGCTAATAGCATATTTAAAAGCAGAGATATTACTTTGTCAACAAAGGTCCGTCTAGTCAAGGCTATGGTTTTTCCAGTGGTCATGTATAGATGTGAGAGTTGGACTACGAAGAAAATTGAGCGCTGAAAAATTGATGCTTTTGAACTGTGGTGTTGGAGAAGACTCTTGAGAGTCCCTTGGACTGCAAGGAGATCCAACCAGTCCATCCTAAAGGAGATCAGTCCTGGGTGTTCATTGGAGAGACTGATGCTGAACCTGAAACTCCAATATTTTGGCCATCTCATGTGAAGAGTTGACTCATTGGAAAAGACCCTGATGCTGGAAGGGACTGGGGGCAGGAGGAGAAGGGGACGACAGAGGATGAGATGGCTGGATGGCATCACCAACTCGAGGGACATGAGTTTGAGTGAACTCTGGAAGCTGGTTATGGACAGGGAGGCCTGGGATGATGTGATTCATGGGATCGAAAAGAGTTGGACACGACTGAGCGACTGAACTGAACTGAAGGGCTCACAGCTGCCCCCTTTAAATTTTAAGTTTAAATGACACTCCAGGGACTTCAGTGGTGGTGCAGTGGTTTAGAATCTACCCTGTATCTCAGGGGATGCAGGTTTGGTCCTTGGTTGGGGAACTAGGCTCCCACATATTTTGGAGCAACTAAGACTGCATGCTCTGGAGTCTATGTGCCCTAACTACTCAGCTCATATACCACAACTATAAAGTCCACGCACCACAGTGAACAATCCCGTATGACATGACGAACAACCTGCATGCCACAACTAACACCCAACACAGTCAAATAAGTAAATACAGATATACATATGCATATACATATATACATATGCACACACATATACATGTATAGGGGCTTCCCAGGTGGCTCAGTGGTAAAGAATCTACCTGCCAACGCAGGAGACACAAGAGACTCGGGTTTGATTCCTGGGTCAGGAAGATCCCCTGGAGGAAGAAACGGCAACCTCCTCTCCAGTGTTCTTGCCTGGAGAATCCCATGGACAGAGCTTTAGTACATGGGGTGGCAAACAGTCAGACACAACTGAACCAGTAGACAACAATAACAATTATATATATATATAATATTAAGAATCTTTTATATATAATCTTTATATATATATATATATATATATATAAAATATTCTTAATCACACACACAAAGACATTCCCTCCCCCAACTCTGCAGCCAATGACTGGCTGGCATGGGGTAGAAAAGGCCTACCCCCTGGCCTGATGGTGAGACCCAGTCTGTGCTTCTGAATCAACGCCAGCGGGATCCACTGAAACCAGTAGGCAGCTGAAACCACCTCTGTCCTTGGCTTATTTCCCCTGCCCTGTCCTGCCTCCCCTGCTCTTCTCCTGAGACTCAGTTCAGTTCCGTTCAGTCGCTTAGAGGTGTACAACTCTTTGCAACCCTATGGACTGCAGCATGCTAGGCCTCCCTGTCCATCACCAACCCCGGGAGTTTACTCGAACCCCTGAGACTACTCCCCCATAAGCCACTTATGCCAAATCCTTATCTCAGGCTCCACTTCTAGATAACCTGATAGGAGACCCTCTTTCCTTGTTTACACTGTGGGGCCCACTCACCTGGCCCAGGACCTCTGCTCTGAGCTCCAGCCAGGTCGTGCCCTCTGGATCTGCCTCAGATCCGCGGAGACAGCGCCAGAAGATCAGAATATCTTTACAATGTTAGACTTTGGATATTTTCTGTCCTGGCCCCACCTCCTGCTTCTTGGCCCAGATGAGCTGCCAAGTGCTTCCCATCCCCCAGACCCAGGCAAGTGAAGCTCTCAGCAACTTCCGCACTTCCTTCCTTAAAGTTGCAAATTTCCTTTAGAAAGTAAAATGTTGACAGTTGTGCAGGTCAGAAGACTTTTTAATAAAAAGTCTTGTTAAAAGGTATTTACTGATTAATTTGGCTGCCCTGGGTCTTAGTTGCAAAATGGGGAATCTTTAGTTGCAGCATGTGGGATCTAGTTCTCTGACCAGGGATGGAACCCAGGGACCCTGCATTGGAACCAGAGACATCCCTAAAAGACTTTTTAATTCTGGAAAATTTCAATAATTCACAAAAGTAGAGAGAATGGCCCTGTCAATTCCCAGGGACAGTTGTCAGCTCTCTGAATCCTGTTTCTCTATTCCCACTCCTTCCCAGTGGTAAACAAACCTCAGATATCCTACCATTTTATTTGGAAATATTTTTGGCATGTGTGCGTGCTAAATCACACAGAGAAGTGATGCAGAGCCAAGTGGCCACCCTGGATCATTGGGTCACTTCAATCACGTCTGACTGTGACCCCAAGGACAGTTGCCTCCCAGGGTCCTCTGTCCATGGGAATTCTCTAGGCAAGAATACTGGAATGGGTTGCCATTTCCTCCTGGAGATCTTCCTGACCCAGGGATTGAATCTCCATCTCTTACATTGCAGGCAGATAGATTCTTTACCACTGAGCCATTGGGAAGCCTCAAACATTTTAGTATTTAAAATATAGTGAAAGTCACTCAGTTGTGTTCGACTCTTTGCAATCCCATGGACTGTATAGTCCATGGAATTCTCCAGACCAGAATACTGGAGCGGGTACCTGTTCCCTTCTCCAGGGGATCTCCCCAGTCCAGGGATCGAACCCAGGTCTCCCACATTACAGGCAGATTCTTTACCAGCTGAGCCACTGTTCAAGCCCATTTAAAAGATAAGGACTCTAAAATTAAGTATGACCACGTGTCACAACTGAAAAGTTAAAACCAGTGAAGACCTGCTGCTCCAAGGGGCCTGTTTCTGGGCAATGCACTTGCCCTGCAGCCATGCAGAGCTCTACGCTGGGTTAGATGGCAGCCCTCTTGGAGGAAAAGTTCAACACTGGGGGGCAGGAAAACCTCTTTTTCTCCCAGTTCTTGCTACTTACTACATATCGAATATCTACTCAGCGTTCAAAGTTCTCTGACTGTCTCGTCAACATCTTGTGACCTTTGACTTGCTTGACTCAGGATCCAGACCCTTAAGTTGCATTAGGCGGGAGGGTGCAGCTGTCTCGCTCTGCCTGGCACCCCGTCCACATGCTGCCCCTAGCTTGGCGTCCGCATTCTGGGAGGTGAGCAGGCCCTTGCCAGGTGGCTCTGGTGAAGGAGGTGTGGGCGGGCTTCGACCACCCTCAGCTCCCGCCTTTCAGTGTTAGTCGCTTCAGTCGTGTCTGACTCTTTGTGACCCCATGGACTGTAGCCTGCTGGGCTCCTCTGTCCGTGACATTTCCCAGGCGAGAATACTGGTACTGGAGTGGGTTGCCACTTCCTTCTCCAGGGGATCTTCCCAACCCAGGGATAGAACATGGGTCTTCCGTATTGTAGGCAGAGTCTTTACTGTCTGAACCACCAGGGAAGCCTTAGTTGACCACTCTCAGCTCCCACCCTAGGCTCCTCTTTTTCCCTCTAGCTTCTCTCTCTGTGCTGTTGAAGCCAGGTGGGAGTGGGGGTGGGGGCAGAGAAGTGGTGCAGAGCCAAGTGGCCACCCTGGATAGTCCCCTACACTACACTTGCTGACTTCAGAGCTGTCTCTGGGGCCCAGACTGCCTGAGTTCAAATCTCTCTTTTGTTACTGAGTCCAAGATCTCTCTGCTCACTGCATGACAGGCCAGTGAATCTGAGAAAAGAGGGGTTGAGGCAAGGAAGAAATTTTATTCGGAAAGCCAACTGTCTGAGGAGATGGCAGGCTAGTGACTCAAAATAATGATCTTATTGGGGTCTGGATGCCAGATTCTTTTATAGATCAGATGCACCCACTCAACACACACAACTTTAGTTCATGGGGTGAAGTTTTTCCAGAACCTGTGGCTTTTCACTGGGCTAGAGGCTTCTGCTTCACCCCTTTTACTTACACACAACATATAACAAACACATACACACAAACCACCTCATGCCCTTATTCATTAACTGATCCATTCATTTATAAAACATTTAACAAGCACTTGCCACTGGCCAGGCACTGTGCCATGTGCTAGGGGGCCAGGGCTGAATAAGACACTGCCGTCTTTGAGGAACTGGGAGGTTCTGGTCCATAGAATAATGGCCCGGAAGATGTCCAGGCCTCTATCACTGGAACCTGTGAATGTCACCTTCCACAGTAGAAAGGATTTGCAAAAGGATTAAGTTAAGGGTCTTGAGAAGGGATGGTTATCCTGGCTTGTCTGGTGGGTCCCATGGAATCACAGGTGTGTGTGCTAAGTCGCTTCAGTGGTGTCCGATTGTCAGTCTTTGGATTCCTTTCGACTGTAGCCCACCATGCTCCTCTGTCCATGGGAACTATCCAGGCAAGAATACTGGAGCAGGTTGCCGTTTCCTCCTCCAGAGGATCTTCCCCAACCCAGGGATCGAACCTGCATCTATGTCTCCTGCCCTGGAGGCAGGTTCTTCACCAATAACACTATCTGGGAAGACTTTGTAATCCCAAGGGTCCTTATAAGAGGGATGCAAGAGAATCAGGGTCAGTTAGAAAGATTGGCATCCCTGTCTAGACCCTGTCTCTTATACACATCTCGTTTCCTCCTCCAGAGGATCTTCCCCAACCCAGGGATCGAACCTGCATCTATGTCTCCTGCCCTGGAGGCAGGTTCTTCACCAATAACACTATCTGGGAAGACTTTGTAATCCCAAGGGTCCTTATAAGAGGGATGCAAGAGAATCAGGGTCAGTTAGAAAGATTGGCAGGGCTACGCTGCTGGCTTTGAAGATGGAGGAGGGGGTCAGAAGCCAAGGAATGCGTCAGCCCCTCGAGGCTAGAAAATGAGAGGAAATGAATTCTTCTCCAGAGCCTCCCCAAGAAATTCAGCCCTGCCAGGAGACTTTGCAGACTTCCTGACCTCCAGGAAGTGGGAAAGTATTAGTTGCTCAGTCGTGTCTGACTCTTTGTAACCCCATGGGCTGTAGCCCACAAGGATCTTCTGTCCATTGAATTCTCCAGGCAAGAATACTGGAGTGGGTTGCCTTTCCCTTCTCTAGAGGATTTTCTGGACCCAGGATTTGAACCCGAGTCTCCTGCATTACAAGCCCTGTGCTGGGCTCTCAGCACACCTGCATATCTAGGGTCCTCTCCTTGCCCCTCCGGACTGTCTCCCTGATCGTCTTCACCATTGCATTCTATCAGTTCCCTGTCCACTATAGTAACTGTTCGCAGCAGTGATAGGAAAATGATGAATGCAGTGGTGATGATGACCAGGGAGACAGGTGATAGTCTGGAGGGTGGGGATGGGACCCTAGATATGCAGTTGTGCTGAGAGCCCAGGATGAGCCAGTAAGGCTTCCTGGAGGAAGTGGTGTCTACACTGAGGTCTGAAGGAGAGTTGGAAGCTAAGTGGGACAAATAGGATAGTGGGGGGCAGGCAGGGAACAGAGGGGTGTCACAGAGGTTCAGTTGGCTGCTGGGTGAAGTTTAAGAAGAGGCAGGCAGAGTCAAGACTGTAGAAGTGAGTGGGCTGGGTTCTATAAACCTTCCAAGAGCATCTTAGACTTTACCCTGAGGGTAAGGAGAGCTCCTACTGACTTTAAGCAGAGCAATAAATGCTTTTGTATTTAAAATCTCTTGGGCTCTATCTAGTTCAGATATGGGCTGACCTAGCTTGGGTCTGAGGACAGAGGTTAGGGGTCAGGAGTCTGATGCCACGATGCAGGTGAAAGATGACGGTGGTTCACAGGTGCTGGGAAGGAAGATGGATGGGGACTGAGTTGAGAAAGCTAGAACAAAGAGAATCAGTGGGGCACGATTATACCTGGGGCTGAGGCAGAGGAGAAACTAAGAATAATTCTCAAATTTTGACTTGGGAAGCTGCCAAGTCTGTAGCAACACTGACTGATAAATGGTGTGAGTTTCACTGTAGTGGAATGCGAAAGTGGATGCTGAAGCACTCAGAGGAGAGCTCTGGGTAGAAGACAGGGATTTGGGAATGGTCAGGATGGGGCTAGATGAGATCAGGGATTTTGCTGATGTCTGTCATCCTCAGAGCCTGGATACACAGCCAATAACCACCTACTGAATAAACCATGAAATGAAGCAAGAGCAGTGGATAAGATTCCCTGGGGATATGTAGAGTTCATAGAGGTGAGTCCAGTGCAGAGGAGTGGCCCCATGGACTATAGCCCGCCAGGCCGCTCTATCCATGGGGTTCTCCAGGCAAGAGTACTGGAGTGGATAGCCATTCCCTTCTCCAGGGGATCTTCTCAATCCAGGGAAGGTTTTTAATGAATATACCATGATTTGCTTACCTCTTCTATTGTGGATGAACATTTGAGATGTTTCAAGTTTTTGCCTTTTATGAGTAGAGCTGTCATAACAAACTTGTGTCCATGTCTGGTTTGACAGATATATTCACTCACTTCCGTTGGGTGTACACCTGACAACAGAATTGTTAGGTTATATACTGTATGCTTTAACATATCCTGTGAAACATTTATTTTCCCCCAAAGTGGCGGCATCAAAACATACTCCCACCAGTAATCTATAAGATGAGCTCCCCCAATTCATTAACATATGAGTAGTCAGTCTTTTTAAATTTCAGCCATTTTGGCATGTCGGGGTAGCTCTTTGTGGTTTATACTTTGTATTTTTCCATGGCTAAAGATGTTGAACACACTTATTGGTCATTTTGAAATCTTTTTCTGCAGAGTGCCTGTGCAGGTTCCTTGTCCATTGTAAATTAAGTTGCCTCCTTTTTTCTTATTTAATTTTAGGAGCTATTTATATATTTTGTATTCAAGTCCTCTGTCAGATATTATGTGTTTTAAAATCTCTTTTCAGTCTGTAGAGTACTTTCATACTTACTTATTTTTTAATAAATGCTGCTGCTGCTGCTGCTAAGTCACTTCAGTTGTGTCCGACTCCTTGCGACACCATAGACGGCAGTCCACCAGGCTCCCCCGTTCCTGGGATTCTCCAGGCAAGAACACTGGAGTGGGTTGCCATTTCC
The DNA here is from genome assembly GCA_006410675.1 of Oreotragus oreotragus. Lineage (NCBI taxonomy): Eukaryota > Metazoa > Chordata > Mammalia > Artiodactyla > Bovidae > Oreotragus > Oreotragus oreotragus. The sequence goes on from SJYX01015682.1 coordinate 92,997, forward strand.
TTCTCCAATGCATGAAAAGTGAAAAGTAAAACTGAAGTTGCTCAGTCGTGCCCAACTTAGAGACCCCATGGACTGCAGCCTACCAGGCTCCTCCATCCATGGGATTTTCCAGGCAAGAGTACTGGAGTGGGTTGCCATTGCCTTCTCCAATTTTTAATGAATAGAAGTTCTTAATTTTAATAAACAGTAATTTCTAAATCTTTTCTTTTATGATTAGTTTTTGTGTGTGTGTGTGTGTCCAATTTGAAAAATCCTTGCTTATCCCAATGTACTGAAGATAGTTTCTTCTTCCTTTTTTTTGTTTTTTAAAGAAACTCCTTTTAAGTTGTAGAATTTAGGTCTATGACCCATCTTGACTTAATTTTTATGTATGGTATGTGATGTAGGAATTGTGTTTCATTTTTTCCCTAGAACCAAATCCAATTGCTTCAGCATAATTTATTGAAAAAATATCTTTGTCCACTGAGTCGCAGTGGAGCCTTGTCGTAAATCAAGTGAACTATATAGGTGAGGGTCTGTTTCTGAACTCCACTGACCTAATTGTCTAGTCACTAAAAACTATGCTGTCTTGGTTACTATTGCATTATAGTAAGTTTTGAAATCTGGTAGTATAAGTTGTCCAACTTTGTTTTTCTTTATGGTTTTCTTGAATATTTTAGATCCTTATGAATATTTTAGAATTTCCATATGAACTTTAGAATTAGCTTGTCAATTTCTCCCCCAAAAAACTGTTGGAATTTTGAATGGGAATGTATGAAGTCTACAGGAAAATTTGGAGATAAATGGCATTTTAACAAAATTTTGAGCTTTCCAATCCATGAACATAGTATGGCTCTTCGTTTATTTAGAGCATCATTAAGGTCTCTTTAGTAGTTTTCAGAATTCTTCTGCTTCACTGTTAATTATGTCTCCAGCTCCCATTTCCTCTCAGCAGCAGGACTTAATATTGCCAGTTAAGGTAACTCAGTCACCTCCCCTGACTTCCAGTCCAGAAGCATGATCATCCTTGCTGGTTTTGCATGGTGGCCACTGTCTCCACTCTTATTTACTGTTATGCTTCAGTCTCATACAACCCACATTGCACGTCAGCCCTCTTAGCCTCTTGTTCTTTCCCCTGGGGGACACGGGGAGCTTTTTGATGCCTTTACTCACACCCACATGGGAGTGTAGGGCTCCATGTCCTGCCATTAGGCACGCCCTTGGCCATCTCAACTCCACATTCTGGCTCCATGCTGTCTGGACACGGGGCGTCTCTAGGGGCCTTGCCGTCTCCTCATGTTACAGCCTGGGATGTGAAGAAGCATCAGTTCTTTAATTCCTCCTAACTGATCTGTGGTTTTTGGCCGTCTCTGTGGAACTTAGTTACCAGGGCACAGAGATGGGAAAATCCCAGCCTGGGGCTAAGCCTTCTCTTCCTCCTCTTTCTCCCTCCTCTCTCCAAACTTCTCCTCCGTCTCCTCATGTTACAGCCTGGGATGTGAAGAAGCATCAGTTCTTTAATTCCTCCTAACTGATCTGTGGTTTTTGGCTGTCTCTGTGGAACTTAGTTACCAGGGCACAGAGATGGGAAAATCCCAGCCTGGGGCTAAGCCTTCTCTTCCTCCTCTTTCTCCCTCCTCTCTCCAAACTTCTCCCCTCAATTCAGAAAAGTCTCTAGTCTCCTCTATGTGTGGCAGGAAAACCATTCTTAAATATACCAACACATTTCTCCCAACTTTATTTAGCTGAGGTCTTCAACTCTCAGCTCCAAGTCCTCAAGTCCCTGCTCTTGATTTTGAAGCCAAATTCTGTTGTGATCCCCACCCAACTCTGCACATGCATGACCCCAGGATGGAGGGACTCCTTAAAAGGGGGCCCTTCTTATCCCACTTTCATCTCCACTCTGACTCATTAGCACTTAGCCACCTAGCTGACTGCTTCCTCTGGGAAGACCTCGTGGAAGAAGAAACATTAAGACAGGGTTTTGAAGACGGAGCAGAAGTTTGTTAAATGAAGAAGCGGGTGCTGAGAAACGCAGTCCTGCCCCAGTCTCTAGGATGAAGAAACAGGAGAAGGGAGGGGAGAGAGTTGGTGGAATGCACTTGGGTTTGGACTGTGGGGAGCTGTATGGTAAGAGCACAGACCCGGAGGTCAGATGAAGCTGGGTTCAGATTCTGGCACTGACTTTTACTAGCTTGGTGGCCCCGTGCACATGATTTAACCTCTTAAAAGTTCCCTGTCTTCAGTGGTAGAGTGGAGACATGAATGCCTGCTTAGTTCAGGTGGGGACAGAACAAGGGTAAGGATCACACCACACAGAGCCCAGCCTCCAGAAGTGCCCTTTTGCTGTGACGCTAAGACAGTTCCCCAGGTCTCCTGATCAATATGGGACAACCCTTTAAAGCCCCCAAAGTTAAAAACAAAACAAGTCATTGTTATGAGACCAGATCAAGTTGTAAACACAGTTTATTTCCCTCTGTGGTATGAGAGACAAGCCACCTGCCAGGGCCTCTAAATAACAGGTGGAACTGTCCCCTTGGCCTGGAGACCCAGCCCAACTCATCATACCTTCAGAGGTAGCTTTCTCCTCAGGCTGGACCGGTGGAGGGGGGCGGGCATGGTGAGAGAGGGAGACTGAGAGGCCAGGGGAGGTCCTGAGCCTCCCTCCAGCCCTGGAGGGTGTGCAGGGCTGAGGCAATAGGGCCTCCAAACAGTTCTGCAGGCAGTTGGGGTCGGGGGACATGCCTGACTTAGACTTTAGACTTCTGGGAGCCCAGGGGAACTGTAAGTGTCTTAAATGTCATCTGGTTCAACACTTTCTTTTCCAGGAGGGAAAACTGAGGCCTGATGACATGGCAGCAGATTATAGAGCTGGTCCTGGGGCCTGGTGACCAGAGGCCAAGCCACTGCCATTTGACTCTGTGACCTCTGCAGCTGGACTCAGTTCTCCCTTCTGGAGGATTCTGGGCTCTTTGAGCTTAATGACTGTCCCAAGGCCTGAGGGCCAGGGCGGCCCTTGAACCCGTGCCCCAGCGAGGCCAGGGTTTCCAAAATGAGTGGAGAGAAATCCAGGGCGGCATCACGAGGCATTTTCTGATGAAGAGAGGCGCCTAGGGAGCAGAGGGACACATACCCTTGACATCAACTAGCTTTTTAAGGAAATAAACCACTGCGGGAAATGTGTGGGACAGACATCCCCAGGGACTCCACTCGGTGTCACAACATGAGAGGACTGGGGCGGCGGGCTGCCACCAGATAAACAAGGCGAGGGTGGGGAGAGGCTGGGCCCAGGATGGCGGGGTGGGAAGGGTGGAGGAACGTGGGGAGGGAAAAGGGGGGCAGGGGAAAGTGAGGGAGGCTGGGCTCCAACCCCCAGAGCGACCGTCTACTCTGAAGACTCCTTGGGTACATATGCCACATTATCGTAGGCGGGAGGAGGAGAGGCTGCGGGGCTGGGGATGTTGAAGTCTGTGCTGAAGGCATTCGGCAGGAAAATCACAGGCTGCAAAGCAAAAGAAAACAAACCCAGGCAATCCTGGTGGCTCCGGCGCCTTCAGGGAGGGGTTGCAATAGTGCCCTCTTGTGGGATTGTGAGAACAGCGCCCTAGTAGTCAACGCTCCAAGGATGAATTGGCCCCATTCATCAGTTAAACTAAATTTCCAAAAAGTATTTGCTGAAGTCACCTATGATCTGGTTGCTGGAGGTACAGCAACGAAACAGACAGGAGTCTCATTTCTCTAAGAACTAAGGTTCTGGATTTCTTTGTCTCTGGACTGCCCTACACTGGTTCAAGGCTTGGATACCACAGCGCCGCCCGCCATCCTTGCAGCGTCTTTGCGGCGGCTTCCCTGCCTCCAACCCATACCTCTCTGTCCCGCTCCCTGCCCCGCAGTGGGCAAACCCTCTAGATTGATTTCCCTGAACCCCACTCTACCCACCCTCCCCTCTGAGCGTACAGGCCTCTGCTCAGACTTTCAACAGCTCACACCCCGTTTTGCACAAACCCCCGCCCAAGGGGGA
>SJYX01015682.1:98351-135365 GCA_006410675.1 Oreotragus oreotragus
AGGGAAAGGAGGGGAGAGGGGAGGCGGGGAGGAGGGGAGAGGGGGAAGCAGGAGGAGGAGGAGGGACAGGAGGCCACAGCTCTGCCCAGGGAGCCTCCCACAGCAGGCCTCCCACCGCCCCCTGGGTCGTCACACCCATGCCCATATCTGCTCCTCCTTGACCTCCTTTCCTCCTGACCTTCCCAGGGGACCTCAGGCAAAGGGCCCTGCTGACCACTCCCCCGGGTCTTACCTTGCATCTCTTCTTAGAAGCTGCTGGGAAAGGGGCCTGACCTCCTTTATGGCCTCCCTAAGCGGGGCCTGCAGAGCCCACCCATTACTATGCTCCATCTCTCAGGCCAAGCATCCTGAAGGTGCAGCTAGCCCATGGGCAGGGGTCAGGGGAGGCCCTCTGCTGTGGACACTGAGGTTGGGAGAAGTGTTGGGGCTCCACGTGGGCCCAGGCAGGGGCTGGCAGATCAAGCACTGCAGACGCCTGCACGGCACCAGGCAGTGGAGACTCAGGGGCTGTGGGCCTGAGGTCCGGGGAGCGGAGGTCTGGGCCTCACTCTCATCCAGAGGCTCTGGACTTGGGACAAGTGGACCACTGGGTGGTCCAGGCGATGGTGGAGGGTCACCCTCCCCATGCTGCTGGAATCTGATGCTCTTTTGACCCCCTAGCTGAAGCCTTCTGGTTAAACAGCCCTAGCCTTAAAGTGGGGACCACTCATGAGTGGGCTGGGGACTGCAGGGTTTGCTCAGGTTCAAAGACTCCAACTCCTCTTTTTTTTGGATGAGGTCGTTGAGATCAGAGCAGCCTCACATGTAATCAACTAAATGATGAATGAATCCGGCAAACTTCTGTTGAGCACCTGGTGCCTGCCAGACACTGTCCAGGGTGCTGTGAGCATGGGGCAGAGTAAATCAGCCCTCTATTCCCACCCCCATCCAGACTTTACAGCCTGGGGGTGGGGGGATATAGGTTTGGTTCTGAGGGTTCCCTGTGTCCAGTTCTGTCCTATTACAATCCATTCTCTACCCAGCAGCTCTCAGCAGTGTAAATAGAACACCGATTCTCCTGCTCCCTGGTGGCTCAGACAGTAAAAGATCTGCCTGTAATGCAGGAGACTCAGCTTTAATTCCTAGGTGGAGTAGATCCCCTGGAGAAGGGGAATGGCAACCCACTCCAGTATTCTTGCCTGGAGAATTCAATGGCAGAAGATCCTTGTGGGCTACAGTCCATGGGGTTACAAAGAGTAGGACACAACTGAGCGACCAACACTTTCACTTCTCCCGCCCACGCCTTGGGCTCCAACCTCAGTGGCCTCCCACTGCCCTTAAACTTGACTCCAGCCACGAGTGTCTCCCCACCTTTCCCTTTTGGCTTAGGCCCTCCCATTCAGCCCCTGGCTTGCTGTAATCCAAGGTCCCGGCCTCTTCTCATCCTCTAGCCCGGGATAGTGGTCTCCAGGCTCCTGTATGGCTGCTGCCCTCTGAACAATGGCTCAGTGACACCTGCTCAGGGACTGCAGACTCTCCCAGCTGAGCAGAAGTCCTCATATTATCCTGGGCTTTGTTCAGCACTTTTCACTCTGTAAAGACCTTATCTGTGTGTTCTGTTTTGTTTTCTTTTAGGCAGGGTGGGGGGTGTCTTACCAGACATGAGAATGTAAGCTCCATGAGGGCAGGGGCTTGATGCTCAACACTCTCCCATCCAAAGCCTCCATCGTCCCCTGCCCTCTCCCTCAATCACCCGCAGAAGGCATGGAGCTGTCTGAGATGTCGACCCAGTGCATCTCTAACTTCTTTGTGCTTCCCTTCCAAGACTTTTGCCCTGGTCAAGTGGTCACACATAGTTTCCACGGTGACCCTGCCCACCGTCCCTCCTTGCATCCTCATGCTCTTCCTTCAGGATTTCTCAATCCCACATGCCCACCAAGGCCCAGCTCAGCCATCTCCTGTTCAAGAGGGCTTTTTGCCTCGTCCCTTTCTCTGGGCCATGAGCACTTCATCTGTGGACCCTCACTTTCTGCCTCTTAGGGTATTCTGAAAGTGCGTCTTGGTGTCTTCTCTCCTGGAGGTAGGGCAGGGACTGGCTATCTGGGTGTTGTCCCATGCCTGGCCTCCAGCAGCCCCCTATGAAGTGTTTGTTGAAGGAGCATCTTTGGAGGCAGAGCAGATTGGAGCCTGGCTGTGGCCCCACCCTCATCCCTGGGTCTCCCATTCAGACTTACCAGGCAACTGGTGTGGTTCTTCTCGGCTGCCACTGAGAGGGACCCCGAGATGATGAACTGTGTAGGGAAGTGGGTATCCTAGTGAGGTTTCAGCCAGGACACTGGGCAGGGCACACTATGCCTGGCACTGTCAAGGCCATGGGTATCAGGGAGAGGCCAGCAGCCTCCTGGATGCCACCTCTTGGCCTCCTGGCCAGGCACTTGGGGTCGCTCTGTGAGGGTGTCCCATGGTTACTAGGGCCCCTGTCCGGGGAACTAGGGCTGTGGCTTGCAAGAGGAATGTTTTCGTTGACATTGTGTCATCAACAGGGAAGGCATTGATCCTTCAGACATTCACTCATCAGACATTTCTGAGCAGCAGGCATGTGGCAAGATCCTAGCAGAGTTGAATAAGACAGACAAGATCTCTGCTCTCATGAGGCCTCTATTCTAATTTGGGAAGACGGACACTTAGCAAATAAACAGTCAAGAACGCTTAGAAGTTCGAAGGACGGAAGCCAGGTAACTACAGGGGTTCAGTGTCCTTAGCCCCTGCCTTCATCTCCTTCATTCCATCCTCTTTTGGGGGGAGCAGGCTAAGCTCTCTGCTGGGAGCTTTTCACACACGGGAGTGGGGTCTGGGTCAGGTTATGATTAGGGTTTGTGGTTGAGATCTAAATTTAGGCTCAGGCCCCCACCCAGGAGCGGCTGTGCCCAGAAGAATACGGTGGAGGGTGAGCCTGGGCACAGGCCCCCGCCCAGAGGGCCCAGGCACTCACGCAGGCTCCTCCCCAGAAGGGGACGCCGCCTTCGATGAAGAGCATCCCCACGTGGCCGCGGCGGACCATGAGCAGCACGCTGCCGAAGCCCAGGTGGATAAGGCCGATGAGAATCTGGACGGTCTGCGGGGAGCGGACGGCTCAGCCAGGCGGGCGCGGCGGGCTCCACACCGCCCCCTGCCGTCCGCAGAGGAGAACGTGGCAGGGCCCTGCAAGTCCCGCTTTGAACCCTCAGCAACTCGGAAATAAACTCAGATTCCCTTCTTTTAAGGAGACATCATTACAACAACTGTGAAAGACACGGTATTTTAAGATGGAAAGCCAGTTCCCCACAGCTTTCAAGACCCACCCTTCTGTTTCCATGTCTCCACGGGTTTGCCTTTTGCTCTGATCAGGTCTCAAGCATACTGTATTGCTACTTGGTTTCTTAGCTCTCATGTCAATGACTGAGCATTCCCTGTGCTGACTGCCTCACCGCTTCCTTCCTTGTGCCCCTGCAGCCTGCACAGATAGCTCCTTGGGTGTTTTTCTCATTGGAGTGTCATTGATGCATCCCAGTCACATGCAGGAGCTGCCACCTACCAGCTGGAATCTAGGCTTAGGTTTTATATTAATTACTTAATCAATTAACTAAAGGAGTGGTTTCCCAGCACCCCACTGATCATTCTCAGAAGTGGGATGGTTTTCCCAAGGATGAGAACAATGTGGGCTTCTGGTTCATGCTGCCACGTTTCTTTCTAAGTGGGTGTTTTGTTTTGTTTCTGTTTTGTTCGTTTGTTTTAAAGTATTTATTTGGCTGCTTTGGGTCTTGGTTGAGGCATTCGAGATCCTTCATCACGCAGCATAGATTCTCTAGTTGGAGCATGCAGGCTGCAAAGTGCACAAGCCTCAGTAGTTGCGGCAGGCAGGCTGTGGGATCTTACTTCCCTGACCGGGAATTGATCCCTCGTCCACCTGCCTTGCAAGGCAGATTCTTAACCACTGGACCGCCAGGGAAGACCCTGTTTTCTGAATGGTTTTGTTAACGACTGAATCTAGAACTGAGTGGAAAGGGACTGCTGAACTCAGCCTCTGTCTAATCCCGGGGGTGTGGTTCAGTCACTAAGTCGTATCCAACTCTTGCGACCTCATGTACAATAGCCTGCCAGGCTCCTCTGTCCATGGAGTTCTCCAGGCAAGAATACTGGAGTGGGTTGCCAATTCCTTCTCCAGGGAATCCTCCCGACCCAGGAATCAAACCCAGGTCTCCTGCATTGCAGGCGTACTCTTTACCGACGGAGCTACAAGGGAAGATCCTAATCCAGGAACCTGTCCATCTCCTGACTTCTAAATGGACTCCCTTAGTGATGAGATGCTCCCTGTGGTCCATTTATGGGCAGTTCAGGTTGTAGAATGGTATCTTAGGATCGTGTATATATATATATATATGTCTTCCTAACGTGAGAGCCAAGCATTTGTACATTGTACATTTAAAGGCGTGACCCCTTGAATCCTCTCTTTCCTTCTCTCTTTGGTCACATGTCTTCCATCTTCTTTGTGCCCTTTATGGGGCATCACGTCCCAGCTGCCAAGGCTGCTCTCCTCCTCCAGTCCTTCCCCTGCTACTGGATCAACACTGCTACTCCAGTTACTCCTCGTAAGACACCGGCTGCCACTTACCAAATGCCTGTCTGCACTAAGCGATGTGCTGGGTGTTTTACAGACATCATCTCTTTTAACCCTACTGTGATGAGGTAGGTATCCTAAAATTACTATCCTGATTTCAGAAATGAGGAAGTTGAGGAAAATGAGGTTCAGAGATATTCAGTAATTTGTGCGAGGTCTCCCAGCTAGGAAGTGGCAGGCCAACTAACTCTAGAGCCAGTATTCTCCCTGGCTGACACTCCCTAGAACCTATATATAGTTTCTCCTTTTTATATTTTTCAGCAATTTGCATTTGTCTCAGCAAAGCCCTTTGGGGGTCATTGTTTCCCAGAGTCTGGTCTGAGATTTCCAGTCTCCGNTCCCAGCTAGGAAGTAGCAGGCCAACTAACTCTAGAGCCAGTATTCTCCCTGGCTGACACTCCCTAGAACCTATATATAGTTTCTCCTTTTTATATTTTTCAGCAATTTGCATTTGTCTCAGCAAAGCCCTTTGGGGGTCATTGTTTCCCAGAGTCTGGTCTGAGATTTCCAGTCTCCAGCAATGGATCCACCATCTTTGTCCATTGCTTCTAGTCCATTCCTGCCCCGGTGGAGTTGGTGCAGCCTTTAGGCTCCTAAATTCCAGCATATTCAAGCCTGAGCCTCGGGCCAGCGATTTAGCATTGATGAGCCTAAACTCCCTAATCTGTCCAATGGGAACTATGATCCCTGTCTCACAAGTGGGGATGAGACCCTAAGGGGACAATGAGTGCAAATTCTTTGGCCCAGTGTGCTCACCTCTCGTTGGAGAAGGCAATGGCAACCCACTCCAGTACTCTTGCCTAGAGAATCCCATGGACGGAGGAGTCTGGTAGGCTGCAGTCCATGGGGTCGCTAAGAGTAGGACACGACTGAGCGACTTCAATTTCACTTTTCATGCATTGGAGAAGGAAATGGCAACCCACTCCAGTATTCTTACCTGGAGAATCCCAGGGATGGGGGAGCCTGGTGGGCTGCCGTCTGTGAGGTCGCACAGAGTCGGACATGACTGAAGCGACTTAGCAGCAGCAGCAGCAGCACACCTCTCGGGGGCACTCAGTAAATGAGAGTTGTCATCATTGTGGTCATCACCACCATCATCATCAATTAAATTATGTTTTTTCATCTTCCACTACGACAAACTGAGGCCGAGGGATAAGCTGAAGACACGCCGCATATAATATATAGATAAATATGTGTATCTATCTGTCTATCTACTGTCCCTCCAAGAGATCAATATCTCAAGGCCATCTGAGATTGGGCTGTCAGCCCTGCAGGAGGCAAGAGCTGGCCCTGGCTACCACTTCAGCTTCATCTCATTTCCCTCCTTCCTCTGCTCATTACCTTCCAACCATGTCCACCTTCTATTTTGTCTTTCAACAAGCCACCTCAGGGCCTCTGCACTTGCTGTTTCCTCTACCCGATGAGCCAGTCTCTGACCCTCACTTTGCTGGCTTCAGCCCAACATCTAGATTATTAGCTACAATGTCATCTCCCCAGACAGACCTCTCTGTCCATCTTTCCTAGTGTTGCCCCTGCCCCATGGTCATTTTTTACCTCACTGCCTTATTTGGAGTTATCTCAGTCATTTATTCGGAGAAGGCAATGGCACTCTACTCCAGTACTCTTGCCTGGAAAATCCCATGGGCGGAGGAGCCTGGTGGGCTGCAGTTNGTATGTATGCTTTGCTATTTTCCCCATCGTGACATTTTACTAGCTGGCTAAGAAAAAAATTGGTTTGCTTAGTGAGTTCTTCGGAGAAGGCAATGGCACCCCACTCCAGTACTCTTGCCTGGGAAATCCCATGGACAGAGGAGCCTAGTGGGCTGCAGTCCATGCGGCTGCTAAGAGTCAGACACGATGGACTTCACTTTCACTTTTCACTTTCATGCATTGGGGAAGGAAATGGCAACCCACGCCAGTGTTTTTGCCTGGAGAATCCCAGGGACAGAGGAGCCTGGTGGGCTGCTGTCTGTGGGGTTGATTGGAGTCGGACACGATTGAAGCAATTTAGCAGCAGCAGCAGCAGCAGTGAGTTCTTAATCTATACATAACAAATTCTTGTATTGTCCTGTCTTTAGTCATCCTTTTGATTTTTACTATGTTCAGCATCTAGTTTTATGGTGATGTATAGAGGAAAACATTTTTTGTGGTGATGTGATGAAAGGGTTAGTTTGAATTACTTGCCAACAGTTTCCCAGCCAAATAATTTAATTATGTGATTATAGTCTTACTGAAGCCTTTGCTATTGATTTTAAGAAAGAAGCATAGCTCTATTTGTTGTCCTTCAGAACAGAAAGCAGGTTTTCCTGTTGTCTTGCAAAGTCTCAGCTAGGGTTTTACAGCACAAAATAATGAATGCTTCCACTGCAGCATGTCACAGGGGAGGCTGGGACAATACTGATCTCATGCACACCAGTGATTCCTACTTGCTGGACAGCATGTATGCCTGGATTTCTGACAGCCCTGTGGGTTCACTAGAGACTTCCGTCATTCTGTTCATCTTCTTGTAGGCAATGGTCGAGACAGTTAACAACCTCCTCCAGCCACAAGCCTTGAATGCCTGGAAAGACCTGACTACAAGTGATCAGCTGCGTGCAGCCACCATGTTGCTTGACACTGTGGAGGAAAGTGCGTTTGTGCTGGCTGATAACCTTTTGAAGACTGACATTGTCAGGGAGAACACAGACAATATTCGTAAGTGGCTTTTGTTATACAGAAGGGCCAGAGAAGGACAAGAAAAAACTACCATCTTGTTCAGCAAAAGAGGGAAAAGAAAAAAAAGTATCATCTGTGGTGGAACACATGTTATGAGTGGTACTTTATTTCAGGGGAAATAAGTTATTGTTTTTTCTATCCCTGGGTTGGGAAGATCCCCTGGAGAAGGAAATGGTAACCCACTCCAGTATTCTTGCCTGGATAGATGTGTATAAGAGACAGGTGGAGGAAAGTGCGTTTGTGCTGGCTGATAACCTTTTGAAGACTGACATTGTCAGGGAGAACACAGACAATATTCGTAAGTGGCTTTTGTTATACAGAAGGGCCAGAGAAGGACAAGAAAAAACTACCATCTTGTTCAGCAAAAGAGGGAAAAGAAAAAAAAGTATCATCTGTGGTGGAACACATGTTATGAGTGGTACTTTATTTCAGGGGAAATAAGTTATTGTTTTTTCTATCCCTGGGTTGGGAAGATCCCCTGGAGAAGGAAATGGTAACCCACTCCAGTATTCTTGCCTGGAGAATCCCATGGGCAGAGAAGCCTGGTAGGCTACAGTCCACGGGGTCACAAAGAGTCGGACATAACTAAGCGACTTCACACACACACATACTTAGGAGGGTATCACTTGTCGTTAGCTTAGGAGTGTCCTCATAATCATGTATGTATCTTATATTAGCCTGACCTGAATCGAGGTCAGTGAGACCTTTTTTTTTTTTCAATTTTTATGTGTGAAACTGATATATACATATAAGTTTCTATCTATGGAGGGTAGTATTTTAAATTTTACCCTATGGGTCACTTCAGTTATAATAAGAATCTCTCTGAATTATAAACGATAAAGAAGGTAGTAATTTAAGTGAAAGTGTTAAAAATAATTTTTGATAATTGTGTTGCTAGCTTATAAAAAATATAAATCTAATTAGTGTGTTTAAGAATGTAGCTGACAGTTTTATTTCAGAAGATTTGGTAAAGTTATTTCAAAGTTATTAGATTTAAAGATAAATCAATATTGATATAATAGTAGAGCTCCAGATTATAAACGATTTCACTTAACTCATAAAATAAAGATAACATTTTGAAAGTAAACTGATAGTCAATGATAAATTGTATTTGAGCTTTAATTTTAAATTCTAGGCTCTTTATAATTGATAGTCTTATCTGATTTTTAATAACTTTTATTTGCTTTATTTTGAAAAAAATTGAAATACTAAAAAAAAAAGAATTTCTAACAACACTGAACTACTATAAAGTATAGCAGATGAAGATCAGTTCCAGTGTTTTGATTTCAGAAATGTTTCAGTAATTAGATTATCTTAACTTTGGCATGTTTCTCAATGAGTACTGACATCTTTTTACCATTAATAGAATTGACAGTTGCAAGACTGAGCACAGAAGGAAACTTAGAGGACCTGAAATTTCCAGAAAACACTGGTCATGGAAGCACTATCCAGCTTTCTGCAAATACTTTAAAACAAAATGGCCGAAATGGTAGGTTAGAATTTATTAAGTTTAATGGAATTGAACTCTTCATTAATTCATTGAGTCTTAGGTTGGAATTTTAGATCTGCCATCTAAAATCTTTTATCTCCTCTCTCTCCACTGATCTCTTTCTTCTCCTCTTTCTTAGCTTCTACACTGACAATATTTTAATGATATTTGCTCTACAAAATTCTCAGTTATATTTGGAAATTGTTATTACCTTTCAGATATAGAAAAATATCAGAAACTTGAATATGAGGAAAATTGATAGACAACAAAATCCAGAAGTTCTAACTTTTTCCTTTGGAAGGAGTAACACCCACCAACTTGACAGATTTTGTTTCTAAAATTTCTAGTGGAAAATTTATTTATAATTTAAAAATTGTATTTTCCTTATTAAATTCTTTTTGATGATGTTTCTATTCTTTTCCTTTGCAAAGCATATAGAAAATGTAAATGTAAGCAGATGCTTTTGAACAATGGAACTAGTATATGCAAATCAATTTAGTACCAGATTATAGTAACTGAGTATAAATATTTAAAAAAATCTCATAGAGAGTATGTCTCAAGCCTCACTAATATTAACGTTTTTAAATAAGGAGATGATATCTTTTAACCTGCTATGTGATAGGAAGATGATTTCTGGTTGTACAACCAACTCAAAACTGATGTTTTGTATTACAAGGTAAATAGTTTTGAAAAATAAGAAACTTAAATAATATCAAGAAAAACAGATTATGTTTGTTGCCAGCAGAACAAAATTCTTTAGTATTGGAAATTTTATCAGCCCTAACTTAAAATTGTATTTATTTTGTTATTAAATGTGAATATTGAGGCAGCTCTAAGATTTTCTGTAGAGTGAAATCAGATTCCTGATTCTTCCTAATGCTTTCCCTTCTTTGGCTCTTGGCCCACATCAGTTTATCCTCTTGACAGAGAGTTCTTCACCCCAACTTACACTTAGGATGAAATAAAATGACTTCGCAGACCTATCACATTCTCCCTAGTCCAATTCCTTCCTGCCTCAGCTGCTCCAGCTTATGTCTGTTTTTAGCATGCTCTCTGTGATCTAGACAGTCTGGTCTTAATTTTCCTTTTTCAATTGAGATATAATTGGCATATAACATTATGTTAATTTAAGGTGTACAACATGGTGACTTGATATTTGCATATATTATAAAATGACACCACAATAAGTGTAGTTAGCATTCATCACCATAGAGAGTTAATTTTCTTTTTCTTGAGAGAAGTTTAAAAATCTATTGTTTTATCAATTTTCAAAACAGATAATCTAGCATCATTAACTATAATCACCATCATCATGACTTATTTATTTGATAAATAGAAGTTTTTACATTTTACCCTCATTTTGCTTACCCTCATCCTTCATTTCTAGCCACCAGTAGTCTATTTTCTTTATTAGTTAGTTAGCTAGTTTGTTTTTTCTTAAGATTCCACATGTAAATGAGATACTTGTGTTTCTCTATCTGACATTTCTATTAGCATAAGGCCCTCAAAGTCCATGCATTTTATAGCAAATGACAAAATTTTCCTTTTCATGGCTAAAGAGTGTTCCATTTCCCATTTTATATCTCTATATAATTATATACATAACATTATCTTTATTTGTTCATTTATCAGTGGATACTTGATTCCATGTGTTGCCTATTATAAATAATTCTATAGAGAACATGGGGGTGCATAGGTCTTTTTCAAGTCACTGTTTTTATTGGCTTCAGATAAATACCCAGAAGTGGACTTGCTGATCATCTGACAATCTTGCTTTCAATTTTTTGAGGAGTCCTCATATTTCTAATTTTTTGTTTTCCGTAATAGATATATCAATTATATTTTCACCAATAATACACAAGGGTTCCCTAGTTTAGTCTCAGTACTTTTTCTTGAATTACCAAGAATATTCCCTCATCCTACATTTGTATTTTCTTTCTTCTCAAGTACAATTTTTACCGTATTTGTTCTAGAAGCTTCTCTATCATTTATTGCTCAGTATAAATCTTAACCCTTTAGGAAAGTTTTTCCTGTTGCCTCAAAGTTAGACTAGTCTTCCCTAATCATTCATTTCCCATTAGCCATTTTCTGCAAGTGCTTCTTCATAGGATTTATTTACTTATCATTGTATGAAATTATTATTAATAAAAAGTATTTTTTTTAAGTTTCCTGCATATTGTCTGACTGTTTCTCTAGGAGATGATCTCCATGAGAACAAGAAGCTTTCCCAATATGTTCACTGGTGTAACCCTAGTGCGTGGCACATGGATGCAATCACTAAGGGTTTATCAAATAATGTATGGATTTTCAGATATAAAGCCAATGAAGACTGAAATATGTCTACATTAGTCATACAGACATATAGTTTACATAGTCATATAGTTTTGAACTCATTTTATTTACTAAATTAATGTGTGCATGTGTATGTGTGTGTTTTAGGCCACATTTAAGCATGAATTCTTTAGCAGAGATTCTGTAATAATTATATATGACAAATTGCACTGGTAAAACAAGGTGGGATGACAGTGTGACACCATTCCACAAGGGGAAATTGATATGAATTATCACCAGTTATAAACCAATTAAAATAGCAGTTGTTTCTGTCAATGAAAAAAATATATAGCCATTCCAAAGTTTAGCCCTCCAAAGATTAACATTTTTATATTAAATCTAGAAGAAAAGAACTAAAATTAAATGCTATGTTGTAACAGTCAAGAAGTACTTAGTACATTATTGTTTGTATTAAAAAGTATAAGAATGCCCCTTTCCATTATGTGGCTTGGATAATAATCTCTTTACTGGGTTAGAAATCTTATAATATTACTGAGACAGCTAGATAATCAGGCCCAGAAAACATACAAGAGCAAGGAGGCCGACAGCAGCCAGTGTCATCACAAGGAAACAATGCTGTGCGATGTCACTACTGCCCCAAGGGAAGTTGCTGCTGCTGCTGCTCCACCTCCTACTTCCTGGAGTCACTAGGTCCCCATCTGAAATCTGCGGCTAGTGCATCTGACTGGACACGTTGAACTGATGTGCCCCAAGCAACCTCTTTGAAAGGCAGGCTGGGAAAGCAAATATATGTCCCTTTTGTGTCTATAAGTATCTAAGAGTAGGGCATTTCCCAAACGTGGGAGTGCAATTTAGATATTGGACAGCCCCCTCCTTCCTCAAAAAATGTATTGATTTTTATCTTTATTCCCACTTCACTCTAAGATTCAGGGATTTCCCTGTCTTGGTTACTACGGTGGTCAGGACAGTGCCTGTCTCTTGGGAAACCAAAATGGTTTTATACTGGAAATAAGACATAGGGCTTTAAGAAAGGAAATTATGTAAAATTTAAGAGAAACATACTAAAAAGTTAATTTTACAGGGGATTTATAAGTAAGAGATTGTCACAAGAGAAAAAATAAGGTAGCAGGACATAAAAAGAATGTGATCTTGAATATGATAGTTGAGGTTTAAGACAGGTAAGGAATTTTAAAAATTCATTGAAATACAGTTATTTACAATGTTATATTTACAATATACATATCCATTCTTTTCCATTATGGTTTATTGCAGGATATTAAATGCTACACTCTATAGTAGGACATTATTGTTTAATCATTCTCTACATAATTTGCATCTGCTAATCTCAAACTCCCAATCCTTCCCTCTCCCAGACTCCCTCCCCTTCAGTAACTACAGGTAAACATTTTGAATATTTTATTTTGTTTTAATTGAAATTGAGAAATAATTGGAATATAATAATGCACTTATCTTAAGTGTTTGATCTCCTTGCTTGAGCTGATCTGACAGCAAACAGATCAAATAAGTGAGTCCTAAAGGAAATCAACCCTGAATACTCATTGGAAGGACTGATGCTGAAGCTGAAGCTCCAATACTTTGGCCACGTGATGCAAAGAGCTGACTCACTGGAAAAGACCCTGCTGCTGGGAAAGACTGAAGGCAGAAGGAGAAGAGGGGAGCAGAGGATGAGATGGTTGAGTAGCATCACAGATGCAATGGACACAAACATGGGCAACTTCCAAGAGATGGTGAGGGACAGGGAAGCCTGGCGTGCTGCAATCTGTGTAGTCACAAAGAGTCGGACGTGACTTGGTGACTGAACAACAGGATCTTAAGTATTTAGCTTGATGTCTTTGACAGTTATACATTTCTCTGTTACATCACATAAAATAAGATGAGTGATGTTTTTAAAATGCTGCACTCAATATGGCAGCAAATTTGGAAAACTCAGCAGTAGGCACAGGACTGGAAAATTTCAGTTTCATTCCAATGCCAAAGAAGGGCAATGCCAAAGAATGTTCAAATTTTTGTACAGTTGTGTTCATTTCACATTCTAGTAGGTTATGCCTCAAGCTAGGATTCAGCGGTGTGTGAACTGAGAACTTCCAGATGTAAAAGCTGAGTTTAGAAAAGGCAGAGGACACAGAGATCTTATTGCCAGCATTCACTGATCATAAAGAAAGCAAGGGGATTCCAGAAAAGCATCTACTTCTACTTCATTGACTCAACTAAAGCCTTTAACTATGTATATAACAACAAACTGTGGAAAATTCTTAAAGAGATAATAATACCAGACCACCTTACCTGTCACCTGAATAATTTATATGCAGGTAAAGAGGTTCATGACATTGTACAGGAGTCAGGGATCAAGACCATCCCCAAGAAAAAGAAATGTAAAAAGGCAAAATGGCTATGTGAGGAGGGCCTTACATGTAGCTAAGAAAAGAAGAGAAGTGAAAAGCAAAGGAGAAAAGGAAAAATATACCCATTTGAATGCACAGTTCTAAAGAATAGCAAGGAGAGAGAAGAAACCCTTCCTCAGTGATCAGTACAAAGAAATGGAGGAAAACAATATAATGGGAAATACTAGAGATCTCTTCAAGAAAATTAGAGATGCCAAAGAAATATTTCATGCAAAGATGGGCTCAATAAAGGACAGAAATGGTATGGACCTAACAGAAGCAGAAGATGTTAAGAAGAAGTGGCAAGGATACACAGAAGAACTATACAAAGAAGATCATCACAACCCAGATAATCATTATGGTATGAACACTCACCTAGAACCAGTCATCCTGGAATGTTAAGTTAAGTAGGCCTTAGGAAACATCAGTACGAAAAAAGCTAGTGAAGGTGATGGAATTCCAGCTGAGCTATATCAAATCCTAAAAGATGATGCTGTGAAAGTGCTGCACTCAATATGCCAGCAAATTTGGGAAACTCAGCAGTGACCACAGGACTGGAAAAGACCAGTTTTCATTCCAATCCCAAAGAAAGGTAATGCCAAATAATGCTCAAACTACCTCTTAATTGCACTCATCTCACACGCGGTAAAGTAATGCTCAAAATTCTCCAAGCCAGGCTTCAACGATAGTGAATTGTGAACTTCCATATGTTCAAACTTGTTTTAGAAAAGGCAGAGGAACCAGAGATCAAATTTTCAACATCCATTGGATCATGGAAAAAGCAAGAGAGTTCCAGAAAAACATCTATTTCTGCTTTATTGACTATGCCAAAGCATTTGATTGTGTGGATCACAATCAACTGGAAAATTCTGAAAGAGATGGGAATACCAGACCACCTGACCTGCGTCTTAATCTGTATGCAGGTCAGAAAGCAATAGTTAGAACTGGACATGGGACAACAGAATGGTTCTAAATCAGGAAAGGAATATGTCAAGGCTATATATTGTCACCCTGCTTATTTAACTTATATGGAAAATACATCATGAGAAATGCTGGGCTCAATGAAACCCAAGCTGGAATGAAGAATTCCAGGAGAAATATCAATAACCTCAGATATGCAGATGACCCCACCCTTATGGCAGAAAGTGAAGAAGAACTAAAGAGCCTTTTGATAAAAGTGAAAGAGGAGAGTGAAAAAGTTGGCTTAAAGCTCAACATCAGAAAAGTAAGATCATGACATTCGGTCCCATCACTTCATAGCAAATAGATGGGGAAACAGTGGCAGACTTTATTTTGGGGGTTCCAAAATCACTGCAGGTAGTGACTGCAGCTATGAAATTAAAAGATGCTTACGCCTTGGAAGAAAAGTTATGAGAGTTCCTCTTGAGAGTTCCTTGGACTGCAAGGAGATCCAGCCAGTCCATCCTAAAGGAAATCAGTCCTGAATGTTCATTGAAAGGACTGATGTNGTTCCAAAATCACTGCAGGTAGTGACTGCAGCTATGAAATTAAAAGATGCTTACGCCTTGGAAGAAAAGTTATGAGAGTTCCTCTTGAGAGTTCCTTGGACTGCAAGGAGATCCAGCCAGTCCATCCTAAAGGAAATCAGTCCTGAATGTTCATTGAAAGGACTGATGTTGAAGCTGAAACTCCAATAATTTGGCCACCTGATGCAAAGAGCTGACTGATTTAAAAAGATCCTGATGCTGGAAAAGATTGAAGGCTAAAGGAGAAGGGGACAGCAGAGAATGAAATGGTTGGATGGCATCACTAACTCAATGGACATGAGTTTGAGTAAACTCAAGAAATTTGTGATGGACAGGGAGGCCGGGCGTGCTGCAGTCAGTGGGGTCGCAAAGAGCTGGACTTGACTGAATGACCGAACTTAACTGAACTGAAAGTAGCAACAGATTAGTTCAGAATTGGGAAAGGAGTACAACAAGTCTGTATATTGTTGCTCTCCTTATTTAACTTCTGTGTAGAATATATCATGTGAAATATTGGACTAGATGAATCATAAGCTGGAGTTAAGATTGCCAGGAGAAATATCAACAACCTCAGATATGCAGATAATACCACTCTAATGGCAGAAATTGAGGAGGACCTAAAGAATCTCTTGATGAGGTTGAAAAAGGAGAATGAAAAAACTGGTTTGAAACTCAACATTAAAAAACTAAGATCATGGCATATGGTCCCATCACTTCATGGCAGATAGAAGGAGAAACTATAAGCAGTGACAGACTTTAATTTCTTTTGCTCCAAAATCACTGCAGATAGTGACTACAGCCATGAAATTAAAAGGTGCTTACTCCTTGGAAGGCAAGCAATGACAAAGCTAGACATCAGAGATATCACTTTGCAGATGAAAGTCCATACAGTTAAAGCCATGTTTTTTTCCAGTAATCATGTACAGATGTGGAAGTTGTACTATAAAAAAGGCTAAATGCCAAAGAATTGATATTTTTGAATCATGGTGCTGGAGAAGTCCCTTGGACTGCAAGGTCAAACCAGTCAATCCTAAAGGAAATCAACCCTGAATATGCATTCAAAGGACTGATGCTGAAGCTGAAGCTGAAGCTCTAATACTTTGGCCAAGTGACAGGAAGAGCTGACTCACTAGAAAAGACCCTGACTCTGGAAAAGACTGAATTCAAAAGGAGAACGGTGCCAAAGAAAGAGGCTGTTAGAGAGCATCACCAACTCAATGGACGTGGATTTGAGCAGACTTCAGGAGATAGTGAAGGACAATGAACCTGGCATGTTGTGGTCCATGGGATCGCAAAAAGCTTGACATGACTTATCAACTGAACAACAACCCAGAAAATGTCCCGATATCTCTTTCTGGTTTTCTCACCCCATTTCCCAAACTGATGAACTGCTTTATTCTCATTAATATTTTTAATTACAAATTTTATCTATTCTTAGACTTCATGTAACTGGAATAATAAAGTGTGTACTCTTTCCATCTGTATTCTTTAACTCTGTATAATATTTTATGGATTCAGTCATGATGCTCCATCTATCATTAGTTTGTTCTTTATTGATGTATAGTAATTCTGGTATTTTAATAAGCCATAATTTATGTATTCTCCTATTGATATACTTTGAGTTGTTTCTATTTTTGGACTTTTGTGAATAAGGTAGTTATAAACATGCTTATACAACCTTTTCTTTCTTTGTGTATATATGTTTCCATGTGTCTAGCAAGGGTAGATATATGTTTAACTTTATAAGAAATTGCCAAATATTTTTTCAAATAGTTGAACTCCCACCAGTAGTATGCAGAGGTTCATTTGTTCCACATTTTTACCAACATTAGTGTGGCTAGCCTTTTGCAGTGTGAGTTGTGGAGATTCTAGTTTGTATGAAATGCTATCTCAATATTATTTTGATTTTTACTTCCCTAATTATGAATAATATTGAGTTTTTCTTGTATCTATTAGCTTTTTATATATCTCTAATAAGGTATAATAATANCAGAGGTTCATTTGTTCCACATTTTTACCAACATTAGTGTGGCTAGCCTTTTGCAGTGTGAGTTGTGGAGATTCTAGTTTGTATGAAATGCTATCTCAATATTATTTTGATTTTTACTTCCCTAATTATGAATAATATTGAGTTTTTCTTGTATCTATTAGCTTTTTATATATCTCTAATAAGGTATAATAATACTCTATAACAATTTTATGTTTTGCCATTTTAGTATGAAATTAATTATTTGTTGAGTAGAAGTATGTATTTATGAGTCATATGCATTTATATTTCCTAGTTTGTGGCTATCTTCTTAATTTTCTTAATATTGTATTTTGGTAGACACAGATTTTCAATTTTGATAAAGTTTAGTTTGCCATCTTTTTCTTTTATAATTAGTGGCTTTTAGGTCCTATCCAAAGAATCTTTGCTTTCCCCAAGATCACATAGATATCTGATATTTTGTTCCAGACTATCTTTGATTTGAATGAGATAGGGATTGAGGTTTTTTGTTTGTTTGTTTGTTTAGTACTGATATGTAGTTATTTTCGTATCATTAGACTTTCCTTTCCTCATGAATGACTGACACTTTGGCTGAAATGAATGTTTGAATTTTGTTGTGAATATATATAATATATACATTTGATTACAATCTAATTAGAAACACCTAGTCTAAAAAGGATGTACAAGCTAATTAGTTTCTTCCTAATTTATATGTACTTATTTTAGGAGAGATCAGAGTGGCCTTTGTCCTTTATAACAACTTGGGTCCTTATTTGTCCACGGAGAATGCCAGCATGAAGTTAGGAACAGAGGCCATGTCCACCAATCATTCTGTTATCGTCAATTCTCCAGTTATCACAGCAGCCATAAACAAAGAGTTCAGTAATAAGGTTTATTTGGCTGATCCTGTGGTGTTCACCGTTAAACACATCAAGGTAAGAAAATGTTTATCCACATTATATTTGTTATAAGTATGAAGTGTATTAATTTCCTTTCATTGTCTCTATTATTTGACATATAGAAATTCATTTTCTATGATATAGTGAGTTTTTTTCCCCAAAGTGAGGGAGGAAAGTAATTCTTGTATATGTGTATCAATTCAGTTCAGTTCAGTCACTCAGCCGTGTCTGACTCTTTGCAACCTTATGGACTTGCAACATGCCAGGCTTCTCTGTCCATCACCAACTCCTGGAGCTTGCTCAAACTCATGTCCATCAAATCAGTGATTTCATCCAATCTTCTCATGTACTGTTGCCCCCTTCTTTTCCTGCCCTCAATCATTCCCAGAATTAGGGTATTTTCCGTTGAGTCAGTTCTTCGAATCAGGTGGCCAAAGTATTGGAGCTTCAGCTTCAGTGTCAGTCCTTCCAATGAATATTCAGGACTGATTTCCTTTAGCATTGATTGGTTTGANCCCCCTTCTTTTCCTGCCCTCAATCATTCCCAGAATTAGGGTATTTTCCGTTGAGTCAGTTCTTCGAATCAGGTGGCCAAAGTATTGGAGCTTCAGCTTCAGTGTCAGTCCTTCCAATGAATATTCAGGACTGATTTCCTTTAGCATTGATTGGTTTGATCTCTATGCAGCCCAAGGGACTCTCAAGAATCTCTCGAACACCACAGTTCAAAAGTAGCAATTAGGTAAAAGTATTCATAGATGGATTTAGAAATACTTCTCTGTAATTAAAAAGAACTACCAATATGTTCAGTGAAACTGGGCATAACTACACATCTGGCATTGGAAGTAATTATGCCCGTTGTGTGTAGATATAATTTTATGCATATGCAAAGACTGTAGTATAAATTGAACAAAAAATTTTAAAAACAGTTCTCTCAGAGAGGCTTTCCTGGTGGCTCAGATGGTAAAAAATCTGCCTGCAATGCAGGATTCCCAGGTGTGATCCTGGGGTTGAGAAGATCCCCTATAGAATGGAATGGCAGCCCATAGTTCTTAGAATATTAAGTATCTTTGCCTGGAGAATTTCATGGACAGAGAAGTCTGGTGGGCTACAGTCCATGGTGTAGCAAAGAATCGAACAAGACTGAGCAATGTTCACTTTCAATTTTCTTTCACTTTCACTTTTATCATCTCAGAAGTTTATTGTATACAGCAGTTCTTTGCTTTGTAGGATATATTAATTGATGTGATTCTGAGATAATACTAGTATCCCTTCAATATTATTTTTAAATAAATTCACCTGTAATCAAGGGGAATAAATAACATATATTCATACATTCAAATTTATTTAGAATTGATAAGCCCCACTTAATATGAAAACATCGGTAGACATCTCCAGAAATGTTGGAACATAGTGTGAAGTTTTTTTACATGTAAATAAAATGCCTACTTAATTTGCATGATCTTAAAGTAGTTATTGGCTTTACTGATTTTTTTTTTTCTGTAGCAGTCTGAGGAAAACTTCAATCCTAACTGTTCATTTTGGAGCTATTCCAAACGCACAATGACAGGTTACTGGTCAACCCAAGGCTGTCGGCTCCTGACAACAAATAAGACACATACTACATGCTCTTGTAACCACCTAACCAATTTTGCAGTACTGATGGCACATGTGGAAGTTAAGGTAAGATATATAGTGTACGATAAAATTCCTTAGCATACAGTTAAGACACTAAAAGTCTTACCTCTCCACCTATCTTGAAGAGTATTCTAGCTTTTGTAATAATTCTATTCAAGAACTCTCTGATGTTCAACCCATACCATAGTGGATGATTCAAAGAACTTTTTTTTCTATTATCAATATAGTCCATAATCTTGAAGTCTGATATGAAGTAATATTTTGCTGATAAAACTTCCCCTGTTATTCCTTGCTTTTATTTTGTATGAATAAATGTCAGAGCATATCCTCATGACCTGGACAAGACAGGACCTCAGCACTACTGGTCAGGGCAATGGGATTAGGAAGCTAGAATCTGCTAGGCTTGGCTGGAGCCAACCTTCTGTTGCTCAGTTCAGTTCAGTTCAGTCGCTCAGTCGTGTCCGACTCTTTGTGACCACATGAATTGCAGCACGCCAGGCCTCCCTGTCCATCACAAACTCCCAGAGTTCACTCAGGCTCACGTCCATCGAGTCCGTGATGCCATCCAGCCATCTTATCCTCTGTCGTCCCCTTCTCCTCCTGCCCTAAGACGAAGGAGCCATGCATGAGATCAAATACTCTCAAAATGAGTATTGGGAAAATAGCCATTAAACACATTGTAATAATGGTTCTGCCCATTCACTAGACACAATTCTAAGGAAATATTCAGGTAATAGATTGTTTCCAAAATCATAAACATGGCTAACTTGGATGCATCAGTCTCTCTCTAGGTGACTGGTTATCATGGAAGGCAGGATGAGTATTTAGATTTCAGATATAGTTCAGTTCAGTTGAGTCACTCAGTCGTGTCCGACTCTGCGACCCCATGAATCGCAGCACGCCAGGCCTCCCTGTCCATCACCAACTCCCAGAGTTCACTCAGACTCACGTCCATTGAGTCCATGATGCCATCCAGCCATCTCATCCTCAGTCGTCCTCTTCTCCTCCTGCCCCCAATCCCTCCCAGCATCAGAGTCTTTTCCAATGAGTCAACTCTTTGCATGAGGTGGCCAAAGTACTAGAGTTTCAGCTTTAGCATCATTCCTTCCAAAGAAATCCCAGGGTTGGTCTCCTTCAGAATGGACTGGTTGGATCTCCTTGCAGTGCAGGGGACTCTCAAGAGTCTTCTCCAACACCACAGTTCAAACGCATCAATTCTTCAGCGCTCAGCCTTCTTCACAGTCCAACTCTCACATCCATACATGACCACAGGAAAAACCATAGCCTTGACTAGACGGACCTTAGTTGGCAAGGTAATGTCTCTGCTTTTGAATATGCTAGCCAGGTTGGTCATAACTTTTCTTCCAAGGAGTAAGCGTCTTCTAATTTCATGGCTGCAGTCACCATCTGCAGTGATTTTGGAGCCCCCAAAAATAAAGTCTGACACTGTTTCCACTGTTTCCCCATCTATTTCCCATGAAGTGATGGGACCAGATGCCATGATTTTCGTTTTCTGAATATCGAGCTTTAAGCCAACTTTTTCACTCTCCTCTTTGGCTGCAGTCACCATCTGCAGTGATTTTGGAGCCCCCCAAAATAAAGTCTGACACTGTTTCCACTGTTTCCCCATCTATTTCCCATGAAGTAATGGGACCAGATGCCATGATTTTCGTTTTCTGAATGTTGAGCTTTAAGCCAACTTTTTCACTCTCCTCTTTCACTTTCATCCAGAGGCTTTTTAGTTCCTCTTCACTTTCTGCCATAAGGGTGGTGTCATCTGCATATCTGAGGTTATTGATATTTCTCCCGGCAATCTTGATTCCAGCTTGGAGAGTCTATAGGAGTCATTTAAATATCTGACTTCCACAGAAAGGAAGAATATGAAAAATATTCAGAATAGAATAAAGCAATAATGGATTTTAATCCACTCTATCAGGGTAGCTACTAGGTGGTGTTTCTAGTTTAAGAATTGTAATGTACAACCTGAATCCAGAGGACTGAGCTAAGTAACCACCACATTTTTAGACTGTGACTTTTTGTTATACTATCAGATAGAAGACTGGACTCTCTGGTTCTTAAGAAATCCTAGGATGTTAATAAAATCACCATAAAATTGCTATTAAGAAGAAATCCTCTTGCCAGTTCCAATCTTACCTCAACTCTGGCTTCTAGGGTCAAGTTAACTGATTCAAACCCCAACTTTATCACCTCTCACTATGTGATACTGGGATAATGAAACTCTCTGGGCCTCGTTTTACCATCTGGAAAAAAAAGAGATGATAATAATAGCACCAGCCTCATAGGGTTGTTGTGGGGGTTAAGTGAAACGTTTCTGGTAAAGCTCCTGAACTATGCTAGAACATAGTAAGTGCTCAATAAATTTTTATTATTATAACTGTTATTACAACATGATTCTCTTCTCTAATTTCTTTCATCTCCAAATGCCCTTAGTTAGACATATTAAGGAAAGCCAACTGTATCCCCTACCTCTAACTCAAGAATCAATAAGAAGACAGAGTCCTTCTGTCTCCTGGGAAAATTGCAAAGTGCACAGACAGTAAAAATAGAATTTGCCTGGACTTGATCTTCAGCAGTTATAATTAACTGATACAATACAGTTATTCTATACTATCCAAAATTTACATGAATTGTCCTGCCTTCTTGAGAAACACTGTCATGGTACATATTCAGTCTATAAAAAAGATGGTCTTATCATTCATCAAACAACTAATAATGAGATGTGAGCAAAAAAATTTAAACAAATAATTTGGATTTTGATTTCTCATTTTAAATCATCTTTTTGCAATAATATGAAGACATATGGATTAATGTGAATAAAAAGAATTTCTCTTGACTATCATTGATGGAAAATTAATCAATCTAAGAAAGAAATGTAAAATTTTATTAGTGTCAAATTGAGGATTATAACCTGGGAACAGCCTCTCAGAAAACCCAGAGAACTCTTCCACCCATTAGAGGCCAAAGCATAGTTCTATAGGTTTTTGAGACAGAGGGCTGTACCTTAAATGACCTATTAATAGTTTGCACAATCTGGATTTGCAAGTACCAAGTAGTGGGTCATCATGGGGCCTTACAAGATTAAGAAGGAACGTTAACTTTAAGGAGTTGTCTTCTTGGTGCTAGGAGAATGTTGTTCTTTATGACTGAGCAGGCATTTTTGCTGCTGTGGAGGTCTGGTCAATGTATGATGCAAATACACAACACACAGTCGAGTGGGAAAAGAAGGCCAAAGGCCAGAGAAAATTTTTTCTGTTTAAATTTTCCTTAACTTGCCTTAGAATATGAGCTTTTATTTCATCATGATCAATCTAATGTGTGTTGTTGTTTTTTTTCAAAATACCTCTCTTATGCATCCATCCCCCCAAAAAAAGCTAGAAAAAAGTTTTGAGACTGCTTACTTACTTGTAAGGTAAAGAGGTTTAGACTTCTCCACCTACTCACTCCTCCATCTTCCTTATGTGTTTATTGACTACTGTTCTGTCAGTTAACACCCCAAACCTATTAACTTTGGCATTACCTCCCCTGATTCACTCAGGTCCAAGTCCTGTACATTTCTTCTCAGATCTTGGTGTTACCTTCTGCTTTCCATTGTCGTGTCTAAACTCTCAGTTCAAAATCCTACAATAGCCTCTTTATGAAACTAAGCAAGACCGTGTGGGACTCTTTCCTGTAGCCCCTGTTTTTCTTGTTTACAGGGAATAGACTCCAGCCTCCAAGACCTTCCCTGAGTTCCAAAGGGTAGATTGGAACAGTTGCTAATCAGGGAAGAGAAAATATGCAGAGACACAGAAAGAGATGACTTGAGGCCAGATTGAAGGGAGGGCAGGCCCTGCAAACACCATGATCCTTATTTGCAACTCAACCCTTGAACCATTGCTATAAAACTCCTCACCAAATCCTCCCAGTTTGGGACACCCGGGTTTTTGAGGCACAAACCCTTTGTGTTCCCATTTGCCTGGCAAGTCAATAAAGCTATTCTTTTCTACTTCACCCAAAGCTCTGTCTCTGAGATTCGATTTGGCACTGATGCACAGGCTGAGATTTTGGCATCATTTACAATGGTCTGATTAAGTAGTTTTCAAGTATCCTTTTTTAGCAACAAGATATTTTCTTCACAAGAACCTCATTTATAAACTAGTGAAACCAGTATTTCATTACTGTACATTTATTATAAGAATTCAATTTTGTAACATTAGTTTACCATAAAGAAATCAATGACTCCCAGAAGTTGCTTTGCTGAATCAGTTCAGTTCAGTCGCTCACTCGTGTCCGACTCCTTGTGACCCCATGAATTGCAGCACTCCAGAAATCTTGATTCCAGCTTGTGTTTCTTCCAGTCCAGCGTTTCTCATGATGTACTCTGCATATAAAAAATACAAAGGGGTTACTAACTTGGCTATAGAGATTGATAGATAGGTTATAACAAGAAATTATGATTGTGAATTCTCTTCTCGTCTTACTGATGTCAATAAAAATAGAGGAAGTATCATTCATTCTCTAATACATCTTAAAACATAAAAACATGGCAAAGATTTTATCTACCTGATATCGTTGATCCAATAATTTTACCCAAAATTTTCTTTGGCTCTTTTGAAGTTAAAAATGATAAAGGTATCTTAGAGGAAAACCAAATCCAAGCCCACTCAGTACCTAATAAATTACCTTAGCTGGGTCAACAGAATCAAATTTGGTCTTTTTAGTACTACAAACAGTATTTTGTCAGAACTTCACAAACTGATAAGCTAAGCAAGATTGGCTACACTAACAAATATTAGATTTAAACCTGGAATGTGTTTGTATGACTCTAGGATTCTCTCTTTTCAGCTTAGGGTATAAATTCAAACACAGGAAAATGGATATTTCAAGGAACAAGAAAATGCAATTTTTTGCTCAGTCCATTGTGACAATCTCTACTCAGTCCATTACACAAGAATCTTGACTGTGACCATTCTTGTGTGTCAAAAAGAGATAAAATAAATGGAAATCAGTATTTCCCTTCAGCAGTCAGAAACAAAGTATGCCCTGGATTTCGTCTATCACAATCTCTTACAGTTATGAGAGTCATTCCCATCTTGATCATGCAACATGAATTTGACACTTGAAAAACGAGAAGCAAACAGAATGATCATCCCTGAAAGTCCTAAAGGAAACACAGCAACCAAACCTACATTAGACTAATGTCTAGAAATGAAGGCTAGTTTATTCATGCACAGTGAGATATGCAGTAGCCAGTTAGAATAGATATTTACATTGTCTAGTTATCAGTTTCTAATTCCACAGGAAAATCTATAAAGAAAACAAAGTTACACTGGAGAATTTTGCTTGATGAGCTTGGAAAGAGCAAGAAGAATTAGCTGAGTCTAGATGCTGTTGCTATTAATCTGTGGTGCCCTGATGCATCTTCACTCCAGGGCTCTACCGATGTACTGAGTTGCTCTTTTCTATCATCTGTGTTATCCCTGCAATTCATTCAGTACTTCCTTCTTTCTTGTAAAGAATATTTTCAAGCACCTAAGTAAAGATATTGATGTGTTACACAGTAGGTTCTTAGTAAACGTAACTCCTTCCTTCTGATCTGCCAGATATACCACAAGGTTCTATCATTCCAGTGGAACTTAGGTCATTCATGATGTTTACATATTTAAGGGGAAGGAAAGGGCAGAGAAATGAAGCTTCAGTCATAATTGTGATAAGCCTTATAATTGATACCTACACTGTGATTTAGGACACAGAAGGGGTTCATCTAAGGCAGGACTGCTCAGAGAGGGCTTATCAAAAAAGTGACCTGCACTGAAGGATGAGTGGGATGAATTTAGTAAGGTAACCCATGTAAAACTTGCATCAACCACATTCTTGGAACACTTTGCCTTGGGTACACTGTTCTCTCTTATCTCTTTCCTACCTCAGCAAATGGTCCTTTTGAGCTTCCTTTGCTGGTGCCTCCCCATCTCCACAGCCTCTTGTTGTTGCCCTGGCCAGGAGTGTAATGCTACATATACTCCAGGCACTATCTATTTCTCTGTAGTTGATCTCATATGGTGGTATGCTGTAACCATCATCTCATGATCCCCAGATTCTATCTCCATTTCTTAACTCTAGACTCCCAGATTCAATAGTTAACTCGATATATCCATCTAGACTTCTAATCAGTGTCACAATTCCAGAACAACACTTTTGGTGTTTTCCTATCAGTCTTTTCTTTCTTAGTAAGTGATTACTCTGTCTTTCCAAAAGCTCTGGAATAACCTATCCCCACAAAATACTGTGGGAAGTAAGAGAAAGGAGGTCACTGGCCTCAGCCAGTTTACAGTTTATCAAGGGAGAGAGGCATTAAGACTGATTTTTGAAGGAAAGGGATGCACTAAAGTGACAATAGGTCTTCCCAGGTGGTGCTAATGGTAAAGAACCCACCTACCAGTGCAGGAGACATAAGAACCACGGGTTCGATCCCTGGGTTGGGAAGATCACTTGGAGGAAGCCATGGTAACCCACTCCAGCACTCTTGCCTAGAGAATCCCATGGTCTGAGGAGTCCATAGGGTCGCAATAGTCAGACACAACTGAAGTGACATAGCGCTCACACACATGAAGTGACAATATTACTGAAAACCTGTCACCAGTTCAGTTCAGTTGCTCAGGCGTGTCCAACTCTTTGTGATCCCATGAATCACAGCACGCCAGGCCTTCCTGTCCATCACCAACTCCTGGAGTTCACTCAGACTCACATCCATCGAGTCTATGATGCCATCCAGCCATCATATCCTCTGTTGTCCCCTTCTTGTCCTGCTCCCAATCCCTCCCAGCATCAGAGTCTTTTCCAATGAGTCAACTCTTTGCATGAGGTGGCCAAAGTACTGGAATTTCAGCTTTAGTATCATTCCTTCCAAAGAAATCCCAGGGCTGATCTCCTTCAGAATGGACTCGTTGGATCTCCTTGCAGTCCAAGGGACTCTCAAGAGTGTTCTCCAACACCACAGTTCAAAAGCATCAATTCTTCAGTGCTCAGCCTTCTTCACAATCCAGCTCTCACATCCATACACGACCACAGGAAAAACCATAGCCTTGACTAGACGGACCTTAGTCGGCAAAGTAATGTCTCTGCTTTTGAATATGCTATCTAGTTTGGTCATAACTTCTCTTCCATGGAGCAAGTGTCTTTTAATTTCATGGCTGCAATCACCATTTGCAGTGATTTTGGAGCCCAGAAACATAAAGTCTGACACTGTTTCCACTGTTTCTCCATCTATTTCCCATGAAGTGATGGGACTGGATGCCATGATCTTCGTTTTCTGAATGTTGAGCTTTAAGCCAACTTTTTCACTCTCCTCTTTCNAATTTCATGGCTGCAATCACCATTTGCAGTGATTTTGGAGCCCAGAAACATAAAGTCTGACACTGTTTCCACTGTTTCTCCATCTATTTCCCATGAAGTGATGGGACTGGATGCCATGATCTTCGTTTTCTGAATGTTGAGCTTTAAGCCAACTTTTTCACTCTCCTCTTTCACTTTCATCAAGAGGCTTTTTAGTTCCTCTTCACTTTCTGCCATAAGGGTGGTGTCATCTGCATATCTGAGGTTATTGATATTTCTCCTGGCAATCTTGATTCCAGCTTGTGTTCTTCCAGTCCAGCATTTCTCATGATGTACTCTGCATAGAAGTTAAATAAGCAGGGTGATGATATACAGCCTTGATGTATCCCTTTCCCTATAAATTGAATCTCAGATGCAGAATTTTGGGTGATTTAGGAAAGAACATTGCTTTACCAAGTAAAGGGGGCTACTGCAGGTTAATGCCCTCAAAATTGTGCATCCCCACCTGAGGGGCTGTTGTGAGGAGTCTTATATTTAGAGTTTGTAGGCAGGGCTGCTGGTAAGAATCAGAGTGCATGCGGGGCCTGCATTCCTTCAATCCAGAGTTCATCTGGCATCAGGTGGTCTTTGGATGAGCTTCTGTGCTTTTTGAGGTTCTTCTGTGACCTTCTGTCTGCAATGGAGGCTTCTTTAAGTTAACAACTTCGATTTGGTGGGGGTTTTGGTTCTGTACAGAACTCAAAGACATTGCTGTGTATATGCCTTAAGGAAGAACGAGAACCCTTTCCCAAGGCTGCACTATTATTTCTTGACTGCTCCTTCCTTGTCTCTTTATCTCCTCCCTTTTCTTATTAGCGACTGTTTGAATCTGTCCTTTGGAACTCAGGGAAGATCATGGAAGCTGAGTGAAGACTGTTTTGTAACTGAAACAGGGGACCTGGAAAGACTTTTTTGCCTGGGAGCCCCACAGGGTCCTGCTCATTCCTACACAGCTGATTAACTACTTTTGAGTTTTCTCTGTTTCTCTTGTCTATGGAAACATTTGATTTTCTTCTCTTCTAGATTTTCTTCTCTTTCCGTTATGAAAGTTTATATAATACAGTTTTATACCAAACTGTGATAGTATGTATGGGATTTTAAAAAACTTTTCATTATTGGAATCACGTGCAGATTTGTCTGCTGTTCAGTAAAAGGTTGAATACACTAAATTCAAATGTCTGTCTCTCCTCCTACTAGTAATTATCTATGTGAAAAATCTGTTTGGGAGGAGTATTTTAGTTTGCAGGATCATAAGTTTCAAACTAGTTGACTAACATTTCTACTGTGGTTTTTGAGAACACAGTAACACATGCTTTAGAAATCACCAATAGCTTTTTCCTCTACTCAAATGATAATTCTTTGGGAGAGAATTTAAAAACTCCCCATGATCATTCCTGTCAGTTCAGCTTGATTTTGATTTTTATTATGTTTAAAAGGCTTCAATTTCCTTAGTTTGATGCTTGCATCTCTCTTTTGCTCTCTCTTTTCCTTTTAGTTTAGTATATCCTATTGCTTCTACCTCAATATTACCCCAGTTCAAGTATAGGTATTATTTTTCTGTTTAAATACATTGTGTTTCTTTTAAAACTTAATACTGATTTGAAACAATTTGAAAATTTTCAAACAATTTTGAAATTTTTAACTTCATACCATGGATTCTCTGTGTCAGATATTTTATAACTAGACTTTCTAGGTTAGAAGGAAATATACTGCAGGGTTCTGCAGTGGGACATGAAGGAAAGCACTTGCTTTTTAAAAAGAGTAATTTTATTTTTAAAGTCCAAAAGAAAAGTTAAGAGTTTAAGAGATGATTTTATTAGTGAAAAATAGAATGTTTAAGCTTTGTTGATAAAGGTTGTGCACTTTCATTCCCAGTTTTTTAATTCTCATTTTATATATTGTCATCTGTACTGTAATGGATCTGTAAGAGATTAAAACTCATAACTGTTCTTGGATTCCAAAATCAATGTGGATGGTGACTGCAGCCATGAAAATAAAAGATTCTTCCTCCTTGGAAGAAGAGCTATGACAAAACTAGACAATATATTAAAAATCAGAAACATCACTTTGTGGACAAAGATCCATCTAGTCAAAGCTGTGATTTTTCCAGTAGTCATGTATGTCTGGGAAATTTAGACCATAAAGAAGGCTGAGCACAGAAGAATTGATGCTTTTGAACTGTGGTGTTGGAGAAGACTCTTGAGAGTCCCTTGGACTGCAAGATCAAACCAGTCATTCCTAAAGAAATCAGTCCTGAATATTCACTGGGAGGACTGATGCTGAAGCTGAAGTTCCAGTACTTTGGCCATCTGACGCAAAGAGCTGACTCATTGGAAAAGACCATGATGCTGGGAAAGATTGAGGACAAGAGGAGAGGGGGTGGCAGAGGCTGAGATGGTTGGATGGCATCACTGACTCAATGGACGTGAGTTTGAGCACACTCAGGGAGATAGTGAAGGACCGAGAAGGCTGGTGTGCTGCAGTTCATGGTATCACAGAGTCAGACATGACTTAGAGACTGAGCAACAAAAGCATATAATACCTTCAGTTCACTTCAGTTCAGTCGCTCAGTCGTGTCCGACTCTTTGTGACCCCATGAATCACAGCACGCCAGGCCTCCCTGTCCATCACCAACTCCCGGAGTTCACTCAGACTCACGCCCATCGAGTCGGTGATGCCATCCAGCCATCTCATCCTCGGTCGTCCCCTTCTCCTCCTGCCCCCAATCCCTCCCAGCATCAGAGTCTTTTCCAATGAGTCAACTCTTCGCATGAGGTGGCCAAAGTACTGGAGTTTCAGCTTCGGCATCATTCCCTCCAAAGAACTGATGTATTTATTCGGAGGGAAAAAAAACAAACAAACTAGATAACTCATAAATTGAATACCCTCCAAACTTGTAAAATTTCATGAATACAAAATGGTTCAAAAATGTAAAATTTTATTGTATAACTTTAAATATTAACTCTATCAAATTCTTGACAACCTCTTAGAACCAAGAACTATTATTGGATTTTCTTATCAAACAATTTCATAGTAATATGTTTCCTTCATAGATTTATTAAAATCTGAAATTATTTATTTGTTAGTATGCTGTTTTATTGTCTGCCTCCTCTGCTAGACCCTAAGCTCAGTATTGTGAACAGAAACCTGAAAGAAATGAGAATCAGTCTAACAGATCATCTAGGGAAAGACTCTTCTAGGCAGAAGGGACAAGAACAAAATCCTGAATTTGTTCTTGTAATTCTGTAATTCTGATGTGAACTACAAGAACAGTGTAGCTGGAGTGGAAAAAAAAATTTTTTCATCACTTATTTTTT
The DNA here is from genome assembly GCA_006410675.1 of Oreotragus oreotragus. NCBI lineage: Eukaryota > Metazoa > Chordata > Mammalia > Artiodactyla > Bovidae > Oreotragus > Oreotragus oreotragus. The sequence continues at coordinate 128,582 of SJYX01015682.1, forward strand.
CTACTCTTTATAGAACTTTAATAGAAAAAGATGAAACAGTGGTAAACACTCACATACTCCTTATTTGGAATTACATTTTAATTTTTGACTTTTACTTTTCTCCTTATGTATATAACATATATATTGTATTATTTGACTCCTTGAAAGTAAATTCCTGATTTTATAATATTTAATTCCTAAATCTTGAAACAAATGTGTTTCAGGAAAAAAGTCTCTACGATTAAAACACACAAGAAATTTAACTTTGACTTAGTATTATCATCTACTCTATAATTCATACACAGGTGTTCTAATTATCCTGATAAATTGCTTTATAGCCATTGTGTTTCCACTTAGGACCTACTCTAACATCACACATTATCTTTAGTTGTGACATTTCTTTGCTTTTCTTTAGATGTAACTCTACCTATTTTTGTCTTTCATGAAAATGATAAATTGCAGAGTTCAAGTTATTTGTCCTATAGAATGTTTCACAATCTCAATCTTTCTCATTGTTTCCTCATAATTAGATCCAGGTTAAATTTTCTGGGCAAAATAATACCTTGTAGGATATGCTGTATCCTTCCCATTGTATAGCTCACACAGTGAAGAATCTGCCTGGAATGCTGGAGGCCTAAGTTCAGTCTCTGGGTGGAGAAGATCCCTTGGAGAAGGGCATGGCAGCTCACTCCAGGATTCTTGCCTGGAGAATCCCATGGACAGAGGAGCCTGGTGGGCTACAGTCTATAGGACTGCAGAGTCAGGCGCAACTGAGCAACTAACACTTTCACTCCCACTGCAAAAGGAAGCCACTTATAGGAGTCACTAAATTTGATCACCTTGTTAAAGTTACATTGTATGGGAACATTTAAGTTTTTAATTAGGAGAAACGTGGATGAAAAGTTAATTTTATCAATCTCAATTTATTTCATTGTAATCACTTTATCCCACCCTTCATTTGTTCCTCAAATATATAAGTACTGTTTTGGATATGGACAAATTCCTGATCTAATTAGCAATACAGATAATAATCAGCAAAATTAGTGTCTTATGAGAAATGTCTTATTGTTGTGTTAGAGAATGCTGTAGAAACACATGGTGGGCTTGCTGTCATTCAGTCAAGTCTGACTTTTTGCAACCGCATGAAAAATAGTTGGCCAGCTCCCTCTGTCTATGGAATTTTCCTGGCAAGAATACCACAGTGGGTTGCCATTTCCTCCTCCAGGTAGAGACACATAGGGGAAAGCCTTAATTTGACCTTAAGAAATCAAAGAAGATGCTCTAGATGAAATGCCACAACTTTAAGCAAAATGAGTGACAGGGTTGAGGCAGCATGAAATAAGGTTCAATTTTTTTATGGTGTGTATTTTAAGTAAATTTTATATTGTTTTAAAGCGTATTAGTTGCATTCTTCCTCTTATTTGTTTTATTTCTGAGATGTGGTAGCATTTTTAAGCAAAAAAAAAAAAAAAAAAAAAAACCCTGCAATCTTCTAACACATCCTAAATCCTTACCCTTAAATTTTTCAGGTTCTTGATTGTCTTCAGTAGATAAACATGGCTAAAAATAGCAGCTGGAGCTGCATCTGCAATTCTAGTGAGAAATACTTTATAAGAAAAATAAGTAATCAAGTTNAAAAAAAAAAAAAAAAAAAAAACCCTGCAATCTTCTAACACATCCTAAATCCTTACCCTTAAATTTTTCAGGTTCTTGATTGTCTTCAGTAGATAAACATGGCTAAAAATAGCAGCTGGAGCTGCATCTGCAATTCTAGTGAGAAATACTTTATAAGAAAAATAAGTAATCAAGTTTAAGGAGATTGCAAAAAGTAGAGATTTGATAAGGACTTCAAGCCTCAGAGAGGCCAGTGATAGTAGGAATTAATAAAATTTCTTTGGTGTCTACTTACATTGTCTTATTTGATCCATAGTACCATAATAGGTATTGTCATCATAATTTATTTCCTTGTTTTATAATCTGAAGGGAAGTTAAGATAAGAAAATTTAGGAAACTTAGTGTCCTGATTCCAATTCTTGAAGTAATGCCTTTTCTTCTACAGCACATTATCTGAACTCACTGTACCCATTATTAATCAGGTAAATGAGGGTAATAAAATTATTTTCTAACATTGTCTCAGGGTTAAATTAGTGATTGAACAGAAAAATCTATTAAAATCATGTTGAGAATTATAAAGATTTCTGAAAATATAAACTTTTAATTCACTGTATACTCAAGTGCCCTCAAAACCTTTGAGCTTTTGATCCTAGGAGTAGCTAACTATCAAGATGCCAATATTTAATTGAGTTTTTAATAATAAATAGTCCTTTATTGGTACATGAAAGAAAGACATTTAGACCAGTGCTTTGCATCACTGTTCAAAGTGACAGATTATTTTTTTTTACAATGAGATTGTCAAGTTATAAATAGATTTACAGCAAGATATCATCATAACTGCCCAAAACTTCCCGATGCTTCAAAATGGTTATGTGGACATTGTGAATTCCTACAATGTAAGTACCACCAAATTCAATTTTAACTACAATCATAAGTTAGTACTAAGTATACATAATCCTTTCATTGATTGGATTTCTTCTTCATGTGTGAGATGATTTTTAAGATAGACCAAATGATGAAAAGACACTTGCTCCTTGGAAGAAAAGTTATGACTAGCCTAGACAGCATACTAAAAAGCAGAGACATACATGACTTTGCCAACAAAGGTCTGTCTAATTAAAGCTATGGTATTTCCAGTAGTCATGTATGGATGTGACAGTTGGACTATAATGAAAGCTGAGCACCAAAAAATTGATGCTTTTGAACTGTGTTGTTGGAGAATAATTTTGGGAGTCGTTTGGACATAAGTAGATCCAACCAGTCCATCCTAAAGGAAGTCAGTCCTGAATATTCATTGGAAGGACTGATACTGAAGCTAAAACNAAAGCTGAGCACCAAAAAATTGATGCTTTTGAACTGTGTTGTTGGAGAATAATTTTGGGAGTCGTTTGGACATAAGTAGATCCAACCAGTCCATCCTAAAGGAAGTCAGTCCTGAATATTCATTGGAAGGACTGATACTGAAGCTAAAACGCCAATATTCTAGCCACCTGATGTGAAGAACTCACTCATTTGAAAAGACTCTCATGCTGGGAAAGATCGAAGGTGGGAGGAGAAATATCACTATTTCCTTCTTTTTTGTGTCTGAATAATTTTCCATTTTGTATACTATATCTTCTTTATTCATTCTTCTGTCAGTAGACTTTTATGTTGCTTCCATGTCTTCACTTCAGTACAGTTGCTCAATCGTGTCCAACTCTTTGCGAGCCCATAGACTGCAGCACCCAGGCTTTCTTGTCCACTACCAACTCCTGGAACTTGCTCAAACTTGCTCATGTCCATCGAGTCAGTGATGCCATCCAACCATTTCATCCTATGTCGTGCCCTTCTCCTCCTGCCCCAATCCCTCCCAGCATCAGGGTCTTTTCCAGTGAGTCAGCTTTTCACATCAGGTGGCCAAAATATTGGAGCTTCTGCTTCAGCATCAGTCCTTCCAATGAATATTTAGGACTGATTTCCTTTAGGATTGACTGGTTGGATCGCTTTGCAGTTCAAAGGACTCTCCAGAGTCTTCTCCAACACCACTGTTCAAATGCATCAATTCTTCAGTACTGAGCTTTCTTTATGGTCAGCTCTCACATCTGTACATGACTGTTAGAAAAACCATAGCTTTGACTAGACAGAATTTATCTGCAAAGTAATGCCTCTGCTTTTTAATATGCTGTCTAGGTTGGTCATAGCTTTTCTTCCAAGGAGCAAGCTACCACCCCGAGCGCGGCGCCGAGCGCGGGGATGGGCCGAGCCGGGAAACTGATCTCCAGGACTTCCCTGGTCGTCCAGTGGTCAAGAATCTGCCTGCCAGTTCAGAGGCCGTGGATTCTATCCCTGGTTCAGGAGGACCCTAGATGCCGTGGGGCAACAAAGCCTGTGCCCAGAGCCTGTGCTCCAAAACTGGAGAGTGGCCTCCTCTTGCTGCAGCTGGAGAAAGCCGGTGTGTGGCAGTGAAGACCCAGGGCAGCCAAACCCAAAGCAGAAGGGGCTCCAGACTTCCCAAGGTTAGATTTGAAGCAAACTTCATGGGAAGAAGGTGAAACTCGGGATGCATGGGGAGCTGGTGAGAAAGCGTGTCATCGACTATTAAGGTTAGCGTGGATATTTCTAGTCCTTAAAAGACTTTCAATAAATAGTTGGGAAACAAAAAAAAAAAAAAGAAAGAAGGAAAACGAACTCTATTACTGTTTCCATTGTTTCCCCAACTATTTGCCATGAAGTGATGCAACTGGATCCATGATCTTCTTTTTTTGAATGTTGAGTTTTAAGCCAGCCTTTTCATTCTCCTCTTTCACTTTCATCAAGAGGCCCTTTAGTTATTCTTAGCTTTCTGCCATAAGGGTGGTGGCATCTGCATATCTGAGGTTATTGGTATTTCTCTGAGCAATCTTGATTCCAGCTTGTGCTTCATCCAGCCGGGCATTTCCCATAAAGTATTCTTGCATATAACTTAAATAGAAAGAATGACAATATACAACCTTTACATACTCCTTTCCCAATTTGGAACCAGACATTGTTCCATTCTGGTTCTGTTGCTTCTTGACCTGCATACAGGTTTCACAGGAGGCAGGTAAGGTGGTCTGGTTTTCCCTTTTCTTAAAGAATTTTCCACAGTTTATTTTGATCTAACAGTTGAAGGCTTTGGCATAGTCAATAAAGCAAAAGTAGATGTTTTTCTGGAAATCTCGTGCTTTTTCTGTTATCAAATGGATGTTGGCAATTTGATTTCTGGTTCCTCTGCCTTTTCTAAAACCAGCTTAAACATCTGAAAGTTCTTGGTTCATGTACTGTTGAAACCTTGCTTGGATAATTTTGAGCATTTCTTTGCTAGCATGTGAGATGAATGCAATTGTGTGGTTGTTTGAACATTCTTTGTCATCGCCTTTCTTTGGGATTGGAATGAAAACTGAACTTTTCCAGTCCTGTGGCCACTGCTAAGTTTTCCAAATTTGCTGGCACNTCATGTACTGTTGAAACCTTGCTTGGATAATTTTGAGCATTTCTTTGCTAGCATGTGAGATGAATGCAATTGTGTGGTTGTTTGAACATTCTTTGTCATCGCCTTTCTTTGGGATTGGAATGAAAACTGAACTTTTCCAGTCCTGTGGCCACTGCTAAGTTTTCCAAATTTGCTGGCACATTGAGTGTAGCACTCTAACAGCATCATCTTTTAAGATTTGAAATAGCTCAGCCTGAATTCCATCACCTCCAACCTGTTTTGTTTGTTGTGATGCTTCATAAGGCCACTTGATTTCGGAATCCAGGATGTCTGGCTCCTGGTGAGTGATCACACCTGGGTCCTTAAGATGTTTTTTGTACAGTTCTTCTGTGTATTCTTGCCTCCTCTTCTTAATATCTTCTTCTCTTAGGTCCATACAATTTCTGTTCTTTATTATGCCTATCTTTGCATTAAAAGTTTCCTTGGTATCTTTGATTTTCTTGAAGAGGTCTCTAGTCTTCCCCATTTTATTATTTTCCTCTGTTTCTTTACATTGATCACTGAAGAAGGCTTTCTTATCTCTCCTTGCTATTCTCTGGAACTCTGCATTCAGACAGGTATGCTGCTGCTGCTAAGTCGCTTCAGTCGTGTCCACCTCTGTGCGACCCCATAGACAAAAAATATATGTACCATAGATTAAATTGTGAAGTGTAGTAATAACACCTGTGAACTTATCATCAAACTTAGGAAATAGAGTATTTGCCATATGTTTTTCCCTTCTTGAAACTTCTCCCTAAGCAATCCCTGTATCTCCCTGCTGCTGCTGCTAAGTTGGTTCAGTCGTATCCGACTCTGTGCGACCCCAGAGACGGCAGCCCACCAGGCTCCCCTGTCCCTGGGATTCTCCTGGCAAGAACACTGGAGTGGGTTGCCATTTCCTTCTCCAATGCATGAAAGTGAAAAGTCAAAGTGGAGTCGGACACGACTGAGCGACCTCATGGACTGCAGCCTATCAGGCTCTTCCATCCATGGGATTTTCCAGGCAAGATTACTGGAGTGGGGTGCCATTGCCTTCTCCTCAGACAGGTATAACTTTCCTTTTTACTTTGCCTTTGGCTTCTCTTCTTTTCTCAGTTATTTGTAAGGCTTCTTCAGACCTCCATTTTGACTTTTTGCATTTCTGTTTTTGAGGGGAACGTTCTTGATTGGCACCACCTGTACAATGTCACAAATCTCCATCCATACTTCTTCAGGCACTGTATCAGATTAATCCCTTGAATTTGTTTTTCACATCCACTGTATAATCATAAAGGATTTGTTTTAGGTCATACCTGAATCGTCTAGTGGTTTTATCTACTTTCTTCAAATTAAGTCTGATTTTGGCAATAAGGAGTTCATGATCTGAGCCACATCAGCTCCTGGTCCTGTTTTTGCTGACTGTATAGCTTCTCCATCTTCAGCTGCAGAATATCAGTTCAGTCGTTCAGTCATGTCCGACTCTTTGCGACCCCATGAATCACAGCACGCCAGGCCTCCTGTTCATTACCATCTCTCAGAGTTCACTCAGACTTATGTCCATCGAATCCGTGATGCCATCCAGCCATCTCATCCTTGGTCGTCCCCTTCTCCTCCTGCCCCCAATCCCTCCCAGCATCAGAGTCTTTTCCAATGAGTCAACTCTTCGCATGAGGTGGCCAAAGTACTGGAGTTTCAGCTTTAGCATCATTCCTTCCAAAGAAATCCCAGGGCTGATCTCCTTCA
>SJYX01015682.1:136325-182577 GCA_006410675.1 Oreotragus oreotragus
TCCCATGAAGTGATGGGACCGGATGCCATGATCTTCGTTTTCTGAATGTTGAGCTTTAAGCCAACTTTTTCCCTCTCCTCTTTCACTTTCATCAAGAGGCTTTTTAGCTCCTCTTCACTTTCTGTCATAAGAGTGGTGTCATCTGCATATCTGAGGCTATTGATATTTCTCCCAGCAATCTTGATTCCAGCTTGTGTTTCTTCCAGTCCAGCGTTTTTCATGATGTACTCTGCATATAAGTTAAATAAGCAGGGTGACAATATACAGCCTTGATATACTCCTTTTCCTATTTGGAACCAGTCTGTTGTTCCATGTCCAGTTCTAACTGTTGCTTCCTGACCTGCATACAGATTTCTCAAGAGGTAGGTCAGGTGGTCTGGTATTCCCATCTCTTTCAGAATTTTCCACAGTTTCTTGTGATCCACACAGTCAAAGGCTTTGGCATAGTCAATAAAGCCAAAATAGATGTTTTTCTGGAACTCTCTTGCTTTTTCCATGATCCAGCGGGTGTTGGCAATTAGATCTCTGGTTCCTCTGCCTGTTCTAAAACCAGCTTGAACATCAGGGAGTTCACGGTTCACGTATTGCTGAAGCCTGGCTTGGAGAATTTTGAGCATTACTTTACTAGCATGTGAGATGAGTGCAATTGTGCGGTAGCTTGATCATTCTTTTACATTGCCTTTCTTTGGAATTGGAATGAAAACTGACCTTTTCCAGTCCTGTGGCCACTGCTGAGTTTTCCAAATTTGCTGGCATATTGAGTGCAGCACTTTCACAGCTGCAGAATATAATCAATCTGATTTCAGAATTGAGCATCTGGTGACATCCATGTGTAGAGTTGTTTCTTGTGTTGTTGGAAGAGGGTGTCTGCTATAACCAGTGTGTTCTCTTGGCAAAACTCTTTTAGCCTTCGCCCTGCTTCATTTTGTACTCCAAGGCCAAATTTGACTATTACTGCAGGTTTCTCTTGACTTCCTTCTGGTGCATTCCAGTCCTCTCTGATGAAAAGGACATGTTTTTCTTTGGCGTTAATTCTAGAAGGTCTTGTATGTCTTCATAGAACCGTTCAACTTCAGCTTCTTCAGCATTACTGGTTGGGGCATAGACTTGGATTACTGTGATATTGAATGGTTTGCCTTGGAAACAAACAGAGATTATTCTGTCATTTTTGAGATTGTACCCAAGTACTGCATTTTTTGGACTCTTTTGTTGACTCTGAGGGCTACTCCATTTCTCCTAAGGGATTCTTGACCTCAGTAGTAGATACAAAGGTTATGTGAATTAATTTCACCCATTCTGGTCCATTTTAATTCACTGATTCCTAAAATGTCAATGTCGACTCTTGCCATCTCCTGTTTGAACACTTCCTATTTACCTTGATTCATGGATCTAACATTCCGGGTTCTTATGTAATACTGTTCTTTATTGTCTTGTACTTTATTTCCATGACCAGTCATATCCACAGCTGGGCGTTGTTTTTACTTTGGTTCCATCTCTTCATTATTTCTCAAGTTATTTCTCCATTCTTCTCCAGTAACATATTGGGCACCTACCAACCTGAGGAGTTCATCTTTCAATGTCCTATATTTTTGCCTTTTTATACTGTCCATGGGGTTCTCAAGGCAAGAATATTGAAGTGATTTGCCATTCTCTTCTCCAGTGGACCACGTTTTATCAGAACTCTCCACCATGATCTGTCCATCTTGGGTGGCCCCACATGGCAAGGCTCCTAGTTTCACTGGGCTAGACAAGGTTGTGGTCCTTGTGATCAGTTTGGTTAGTTTTCTGTGAATGTACTTTCATTCTATCTGCCCTCTGATAAATAAGGATAAGAGGCTGTGGTAGCTTCCTGATGAGAGAGACTGTGGGGGAAAGTGGCTCTTGTTCTGATATAAATCTTTAATCCAATTTTCTGTTGATGAGCAGGATTGTGTTCCCTCCTTGTTTTTTGTCCTGAACCCAAACTGTGTTAGGGGTAATGAAGGTAATGGTGATCTCCTTCAAAATGACTTGTGCATCATGCACCTTTTTATTCAGTGCCCCGACCCTACAGCAGGCCACTGTGGACCCTTGCCTGCACTGGAGACTCCTGGACACTCACAAGTTAGTCTGCCTCAGTCTCTTGTGGGGACACTGCTCCTTTCTACTGGTGCCTGGGGCACACAAGGTTTGTTTGTGTCCTCCAAGAGTCTGTTTCCCCAGTCCTGTGGAAGTTTTGTGACCAAACCCCACTGGCTTCCAAAGTCAAATTCCCAGGGCATTCTCAGTCCCTTTGCCAGATCTTCAGATTGGGAAATTTGTTGTGGGTCCTAGAACTTTCTTAACAGTGTAAGAGTTTCTTTGGTATAATTGTTCTGTAATTGTGTTATTCCTACCTAAATGCTTCAGTTACTACTTAAAAGTTACAGTTAGTATTTAATACTAATTAGTAGCAGTGCTAATATTGTGAAAACCTATAATTATATTTTAAATGCTTCTTTCTGTCCTCTGATACAGCAAAAATCTTTACTGTATGTTAAAATTTTTAGGCTATATTTTTACACATTTTATATGTGAGAATTAAATAAGTTAGTACAACAAAATAATTAAACAGATATGATATGTTTAATAAAAATAACTATGACTTTTTTTTTCTATTTGTAGTCTTTATCCTTTTTTTCATAGTGTTAAAACTGAATAGAATGTATAGTAAAATTCACTCGAACCTGTAGTTTTCATCTTATGAAACTAGATTACATTGATTCTCAATGTCAATACAATATGAAGTGAAGAAGTGAAGTGAAGTCACTCAGTCGTGTCCGACTCTTTGCGACCCCATGGACTGTAGCCCACCAGGCTCCTCTGTCCATGGGATTTTCTAGGCAATAGTCCTGGAGTGGATTGCCATTTCCTTCTCCAGGGGATCTTCCCGACCCAGGGATCGAACCTGGGTCTCCCACATTGTAGACAGATGCTTTGGCATCAAAATAAATATCTGCTCAGCAAAACTTTTCAGCAAAGAATACTTAGGACTTTACTTAATCACTTTGCTTAGTAGGTTTTTAGACTTGTGGGTATTAGTTCCCAGCTCTCCAAAAATTCCCATTCACTTTATATGTATAGGCTTGTTTTGGTAAACCAGCTATTTTTCAATTTATTCCTTTGCATCTCTGAATTCACCATATAGTCTGTCCATGTCCAAAATATTCATGATTTAGAACCATTTTCAAGCACATTGAATGTCAGCATAAGATAAAACACTATCAGAGATAATGGCTTTAAAGCACTTAAATAAATAGTTGTGAAATTATGAAATAAAGATTGGAATCCAGTAAAGTTTTAGTTTTAATATAGAAATCATAAAGTCCTATTTAACATAACTGCTCTTTTCTGGTGAGATCTTTTTTTGTAAACAATCTTAAATCCCAAAAATAAGCAATGTTTTTCTCTGTAAATTTTTTTTTTCCTAACCTACACAGAAGTTCACACAACTCGGGTAGAATAAGATACAGTATCTTTTACCAGATTCCTTATAGCTGCTTCAGAGCTCATCAAACAGTTTTGGAAAAACATATAAATGTGTCATATTGTAATATTTTTCTCCATTGTCATCTGTCATATATATAAAATTTACAGAAAGACATTTTTCTTGCTCCATACTTTGAAAATAGGATTTTATGAAAGTCAGTATTATAGCATCTTGTCTATGGCCAGCCCCAGTAATAGTCATCCTGAAGGCACATGTCTCAAGGAGACTGTCTCCTTCCATTTTTAGAAAGTGAAAAGGCTCATTAAGTACTTCTACACACTTAGAGGAAACTGAAAAGTGACCAAATAATTTCATTATGAATCCTCATTATCACAAGTAAACAAATCACATTCCTTTTTAGAAGCCTTTCCTACAAGGTGTATAGGACATTAAGTGGTAAGAGCTGTTCATTTTCTTTTGTAAAGAATTTATAGGCTGAATGACATCTTCCAAAATTTACATTTGCAATGTCTATCAAATATGCAGATAGATAAGCAAAGTCTATTTTATGTCTGGACAAGATATTAACAGTCTTTTGTGTCTTCTGAAGTTTAATCAAAATCTTTATGGAAATCAAGAAGACAATTGAAACTTCATTTTTCAAATTGAAATATATAAGACCTAGGAGAAACATTATTTTGTTTCTGAGATTAAACACATCACTTTTTTGTTATTAATAAGATCTGACAGAATCAGCTCTACACTGTAAGGAAGCAAAACATTGGTTATCAAAATTTCCCCTTTGTCTACCTTAATCTGGAAAATACATCAGGAAAAATGCACCTTTACTCAGGTGTACAGACAAATCAAGGGAACAAGGCATTAATGCATGTTTACTCTTTTGGAATACTCAAGCTTATCCCATCGTTAATTTCAACTGAACATTGGCACCATTTGAGGGGAGATTGAAAAAAATAGCTTTTTATCTTACAAAAACTTTCCTGTCTCATTTTGGGTTTGTGAGATTCAGCCTCTATACATACATTCACACTTATGCCTGGTCACAAATTAAGTTCAGCATTTTGTGCAGTATGCTTTGTTTTTGTTACCTCCATAATCTAATTTCATGTATTTTTAATATAGCATAGTTGTTTAGCATTCTTTTTCAGTATTGTCATTATATTATAGCTGTTCTCAGTTTCGTCAGTGAACTCTTAGAAACATTGTCCCAGTACTAACAATGTTAAAAATTAATTGAGCAGTCTTGATACAAAGTAACAATTAATCCAAACATTTAAGTCAAAGAGGAATTGAGGATCACAAGACACTAAAGTTGCATACTTAGCTTTCATTAGTCAGAATGATGCAACAATGCTTGACTCGATACTCAGTTCAGTTCAGTTCAGTCGCTCAATCATGTCTGGCTCTTTGCGACCCCATGAATCGCAGCACGCCAGGCCTCCCTGTTCATCACCATCTCCCGGAGTTCACTCAGACTCACGTCCATCGAGTCTGTGATGCCATCCAGCCATCTCATCCTCGGTCGTCCCCTTCTCCTCCTGCCCCCAATCCTTCCCAGCATCAGAGTCTTTTCCAATGAGTCAACTCTTCGCATGAGGTGGCCAAAGTACTGGAGTTTCAGCTTTAGCATCATTCCTTCCAAAGAAATCTCAGGGTTGATCTCCTACAGAATGGACTGGTTGGATCTCCGTGCAGTCCAAGGGACTCTCAAGAGTCTTCTAGGAACTGCAAATCAGGGTTTCCAACATCAACAGTCAGGGGGAAGAACATCAGGAGTCACTAAGGAAAGTGAATATTCAATGCCACAGACATTTGATACTAAAAAATAGTGTTGCCTTCAGCCTCTATTTTCTAAACAGTTGTGTGGATTTTATATTTTTCTTTCAAACTGAACCTATCTCTGATCTCTGGAATAGTTTCATTGTCTTGGAGAACATTTTCCCAGGATACCAAATTTGATTGCTAAAACTAGGACACTCCTGAGCAAACCTGGAGAGGTAGTCACTCTGCCAATGATGCTGTATCTGCCACATTACTAGTTGAATAATCTTGGGTAAATTACTTCTCTGTGTTCCAGTTTCTTCATCTGTAAATTGGAAGTAATAATAATATAATGTCATATTGTTTTATAGGACTAAGTGACTACCCTAGTAAAATAAATTAGCACTTCTAGAAGAATCTGGTATTTGGAAAGTTGTGTGTCAACTATCATTATCATCATCATTATTATCACCGTCATCATCATCACTGTCAGAAATGTTAAAGATGAAATTTTCTCTCTACCTCAGTTCATTTCTTACCCTCACCCCACTTCTCTAAAATCTTTTTCTTATTTACTGCTTGATTACATCATTTACTTAAAAATATTCTAATTGGCCATTTTTTTGTAATCAATTGTACTTTTTATAAACCTATATCCCCATTTAATTCTCAGCTACTGTATGATACTTAGCTTCCACATTTCCTACTTTTTTTTTTTTTTTTCTGTTTCCTTCACTAATGTAGTTGTGAATCTGGCTCACCAAATGTGATGAAATTTCAAAAATAATAATAATTCAAATCAAGTAAATCTTACATAAGTTAGGTATACAATGCTGTGCTTCTAAAACCAAAGAGATATTCTGAGTAAGTTCTGTTGAACTCTGAAGACAGTTGGATATGTATGTTTTTGTGTGCTCTTACTTGCCAGTGTTTCTCTCAGCAAATAAAGTCTGAAAATATTTGATTTTTTTTCAATTTGATATAAATTTGGAAATTACTGCTGTGTTATTTGGTGGGCTGCCATCTATGGGGTCGCACAGAGTCAGACATGACTGAAGCAACTTAGCAGCAGGAGCTGTGTTATTTTGGTTAATTTACGTAAAAATCATAAGAAATGCAGCCTAATCATTCTTTTTACTGTTGCTCAACTTTGACCTTCACCTTATTCCACAAAGAAAATCCTTATTTCCTCAAACCATTGAGCCCTTTTATTTTGCCAAGTATTAGTGGGGTGACCTTTGTGTTTGATGATCTGTTAGAGCAATGCAAGAAACTTATTTTGCAGAGTTCTTACCACATTTATCAGAAATAGGACTTTCATAACCACACTGGCTTCTGTAAAATTCTTGAGTCAGAACAATGCCTTATGCTGATGTGATACATTAATAACAAATCTAGTGCTCACACAATGGTCCTACATTGGCTATATTACAAGTACTTCAGAACAAGACATGTTTGAGAGGCAATTTAAAAACCATATTATTATACCTTAGCAAATCTGACTCAACATTAAAATAATACATTTTAATACAGAAAGTAAAACAGATTCTTGAAAATTACTGACCAACAAATAATAATTATTATAGGGTAATTGTTTAAGCAGTGTCTGGAAAATTCAGCTTTCTAAAAATATATAAAAGAGAAAACATACAGAGGGGTTCAGAATTAATTCGTACAGTTTGTGTCCCATCTGGAAACACTTAAGAAGTTAAAATGAAAAGCATTTCAAAATCTATTTCTCCACCTTATTTGCTGACTTACTTTTTGGAAAATGAAGTTGGAAATATCAAAATTTACATAAGGGTCTTAGTTGACTCAGATTGAGTTATTTTTATATCATGAGGCAAAAACCACATTTCCCTGTTCCATGAATTTGGGCTTTGTTTCATTAAATATACCTATTGGTTTATTTAAGAGTTTTATATTGACAGAGTGAGTTTCAAAAAACATCATTGTTTAAGCCATCTTTTTCCTTTGTTGAAGTACTTATTTATTTTGTGGTATTTGAATTACTCAGTAACCCAACAGTGATAGCACAAAGCAGATTCATTGAGATGAAGATAAAAGTGAAATCAGAAACTTTCTGTAGCCTTTACAAAATATCTGCATTTCATATGTGAATATAAACTTCATAAAAAGCTGGAAAAACAAGTGTTATTTTCATAAAAATGTCTTTCTAAAATGGAAGAGTCAATGAATTTCCTGGAAATATTCTGATGAATCATTCTGCTTGTAATAATTCTGCATAGTTCTCCATCATCTTTAAGAGATTAATTGCCTTGAAGTTTTTCTATTTTTTTATTTTTATTTTTTGTGAATTTTCCAAATGTTTATAGTAACAAACAGTTTATGGTACTCTGGTACATAAACAGTTTATGGTACTCTGGAAAAAATGTGTATAGAGGTGAAATTAAGTACCTTTGGGCTTTGTTATTTAAACATCATAAACACAATTGTATAGTAATGAAGGGCTTCCCAAGTGGTCCTAGTGGTAAAGAACCTATCTGCCAATGCAGGAGACTTAAAAGATGAAGGTTCAATCCCTGACCTGGGAAGATCCCCTGGAGAAGAGTGTGGCAACCGACTCCAGTATTCTTGCCTAGAGAATCCCATGGACTGAGGAGCCTGGCAGGCTACAGTCCATAGGGTCACAAAGAATTGGACATGACTAAGGCAACTTAGCACACACATATAGCAATAAAGGTTGAATTCAGATTCTAAAGTTAAAATCTGTCTCCTCATATGCTATGGACATATTTTGCTCTTAATTTATAATAATACAAATATTATTAATGATATAAAGTAAACTGACAATATTATAAGAAGAAATTAGGTAATTCATTAGTTGGTTGCAATAATGTTTGATATCCTTAGGCAAAATAACATTAACATTTGTTCTTGTTACAGTTATTATTTTTCTGTTCTACCCTGTATTATTCATATAGATTTTTGACTTTTAAATGAAGGTTGCTGTAAAACATGAAAAAATTTAAATATATTTTTAGATTAACCAAGAACAGAGAAACATTGACTTCCTTACTTTCACATATATTATCTTACTTACCACACAATAACCTGAATCCTCTGTTATTTTATCTCTATATGTATGAGGTTTTGATACTGTAAAGGGTAGGTAGTTCTTCAAGATAACAATTGCAAAATTAGAGTGACAAGGTTAAATCCACATCTTTCGACTCTCAGATTTACTCTGTAGTCCTCTTATTTCCATGCAGAGTTTTGCCTTCCTTGTCATAATTGACACCTTGATATATCCACATATTTTAAAATATTGTGGTTTAACAGCCTCCTCATTCTCCAGCTCAATTTTTTTTTTAATATCTTACTCAAGATTTTAGAGCAGGTAATTTATGAACCAAAGTGGGTGTTCCCTGCTGGTCCAATGGTTAAGACTCTGCTTCCACTGTAGGAGCAGGGATTCAGCTCTTGGTCAGGGAACTAACATCCCATATTCCTGCATGTTGTGTGCCATCCGATGTGGCCAAAAAAAGTCCCAAAGATTGGGCAGCATGATACAACCTTTAGTTTATAATCTAAGGCCATTTCAGAAGAGAGGAATAATTAGAGAGAGATTCATTTATTCAGTTCAGATATTAATTGAACATCTACTCTAGGATGCAACTTTATAGGACCTGAGGATACATTGGGGATCAGAAGATAAAACAAATTATTCTCTTGGAGTGCAATTTCTAGTAGAGGCCACAGATGATAAATAAATACTAATAAAGTATCTAATATAGGTAAATGTTAAGGGGAAAAATAATACAGGAAAAGTAATAGAGTCAGTTGGATAAATGATGTTTGCAATTTTAGATGGGGTTTTTCAAAAAAAGCTCTGTGAGGTGACATTTCAATGAAGTGAAGGAAGGTAGTGTATTAAATCACACAGCTATCTTTTGGAAGAGCATTCCAGACCAAGAGAACATTAAGTACAAAGTTTGTGAGGTTGGAATGTGCTGGACATATTCATGGGCCAAAGGAGGCCAACTGGGGTTGAGTAAACTGAATGAAGGGGAGAATAGAAAATGTTTCCACAGAAGCACAGATTTCTGGGACCTTGTAGATCTTTGTAAAGACTGGTTTTTACTTTTATTGAAATGGAAGACATTGGATGCTTCCATCAATGAGTCTTATTATCTGACTCACTGATGGAAACATCCAGTGTCTCTATCTTGTTGAATAGAGAGGAAAGGGCAATAGATGAGGGTCAAAGTAGGGAATTCATTTAGGAGGCTGTTTAAAAAAATCAGGTGGTTCTAACCAGTGTGGTACAATTGAGATGACTGACAGCTGTCAGACAGAAGACAGGATCTACGAGATTTCTGGATGGATTAAGAGTAATTTGTATGCATGTGTGTATGTGTGTAAAAGGAATCAATATGATTCTTAAGTTTTTGGCCAGGAAACTTCAAAGAATGAAGTGTTGCTATTTACTGAAATGAGCAAAACAGAGGGAAATGTAGATTTGGGAGTGAGAGTGGAGGGAGAAACAGGAGAAAGGACTCAGTTTTTAACATAATGTTTGATATTGATCCTTTTTAAATTCCAGTGGAGATTAAATGGAAGCTAAAGCTATACTGATGTAAGAGGGTCCAGCTCCTAGGACATTTGGTCTAAATGGTGCAGGGTTATAACCATTCAAAAACAAATATTAAGCATTTTTTATGTGTCATGTCCAGTACTGAGTGCTGGAATATAATAATAAGATATATGTTTAAAAAGATCTCAAGTCACATAATGATATGTAGTTCATGTCAAAGGTGATCAAATTATATAGTGTTCACAAACATGAAACCTTGGAAATAAGAATACTTGTTCTGTTATAGCATTGTTAAAGCTATACTAGGAGTTTTAGTCAATTGACCATCTTCCTGAAGAAGATGGTTTTTATCATGGCTTGGTCTCCTGAAATTTCTGATATGACAGATATAAAGAATGTTAAACTCATAGATCTTGTTCACATTTAATGCCCATCATTCTTTCGCTTTCATCTTACTAATAAAATTCAAGTGGTGAGTTGCATTCGATCACAGTATGGTATATATAAGGTTGTTGATGTTTATGTTTTCTGAGCTAGACAGTATTACCTGAAAGGTGATTATTAATTAATTGCTAGACTTTTTTGTTCTTCATTTGAGTGTTTTGTACTTTTTGTACTGTTGTTTTGACAGTTGGTATTCTTCTCTTAATAACTCTGCATGAGGTTAAGACCTGTGAAGGCACTGAGTATAGTGTATATATGTTTATAATAATGCAACTACCCAGGAAAGGCAGAAGTTATTTGGTTTCTTTTTTTCTTCTTTTTTTAGTTTTATAGGTCTTTAGGATACATTTGAGAATGTATTATATCTGCCATTTATGGAAGACTGCTGTGCTGAACATTGGTGCTTGATATTCAATTATAGCGTCTTTCCTTTAAGTCAAAGAAGAGAGCAAATAGCCCTCTGTTCAGGGAACCAGTAGCACTAACCACTCTCCAATAGTAACAGTAATTTAAGCTGTCAGAGACCAACACTAGTCTGTGTCCCCTGGAGAAAAAAGCAGTTAAAGCAAAATTTCATGTGGTTTTTCTTTCATGATTTGAGCTCCTTCTGAGAAATACATCTAGAGTTATGCAGGAATATATCAAAACTGTTTCACTGACTGTGTCCTAGCAGAGTTCTTTATCAGATAACAACTGTGAAGTTGTATCTGGCAGTATGTGAAGTGCTGTGATTCAGGTTGCAGCATGGTGGCTCACCTGTAAGGAGAATTTCCACATTTAGAATAATCTTTGTATGAAGTTTCCATAAAACATAAAAGGACAAAGTCTGGATAAGATAAAAAAATTTTTAAAAACTGTGTATATATATTTATGTATATATATATGTATTTCTAAGGTGAGCTAACAATGTGGGAGTCAATGAAATGTAAATAGTAACTCCATCTTAAAACAAAAATGAATGTGTATGATCTCTACAGTTGAAAAGATGTCAATTAGAAACACATCTCTTTGTTTTCTACTAAAAAATTTCCAATGCACGTTATTCTTTTTTCTACTTATGCATAGACCCATAAAAATCAGTGTAATTGAATAGTGTCTTTTAAAATTTTACATAAATGGAATCATACTGTATAGGTACTTTTTTCTACTTGCATTTTTTAAAGTCTAATAATAGATTTTTGAGAAGTATTCATGTTTGGGACTGTACTGCTTGAACACTAATTTTCTACTCCTCTTTTGAATATCATTTCCTAAGTATCAACTAATATTTATTTATTCCCCTTTTGATGGAAGTTAGGTCTTTAAGACTTCAAGAAACCTGGAAAGCAAAAAGGAATTGACAGTCAGAAAACTTCTCAAGACTGTTCCAACATGTTGACACATCAATGTGTTGGGTTACTGTAAATTCTAAAACTTCACAGAAGTGGTTTTGGATGGAGGCAAATTATCATAGAGTAGAAATAGAGTTTTGAATCTTAGAACAAAGACACAAATGAGATTGTGGAAAAACCAAGAAACGTGTCAGGTATGGAACTCACAGGTCTATAGTGAATGAGTGAAGTCGCTCAGTCGTGTCCGACTCTTTGCGACCCCATCGACTGTAGCCTACCAGGCTCCTTCCTCCATGGGATTCTCTGGGCAAGAGTACTGGAGTGGGTTGCCATTTCCTTCTCCAGGGGATTTTCCCAACCCAGGGATTGAACCCAGGTCTCCCGCATTCCAGGCAGACACTTTAACATCTGAGCCACAAAGGAAGCCCACAGGTCTATAACAGAGCCACAAAATGCAGTTTCAGTGTGGAAGGCCTCATGAGCATATTTCTTTTTCATAATTCTACTATCTGTTTTGGGCTTCTTATATAGTATAGTAATTTTGAATGTTTATTTTCCATCTGTATGTACCAGGTTCTATTCATGTAAACCTTATAGGGATCATAATTCTTAATCTCTTTAAGCCCTTCAGTATGAATATAAATCCAATGACCACCCTTTTCCTTTTAGATCTTCTACTAAATAAATGGTACACATATGTGACTGTCCTTCAGAATTAACTGGGGATCTTTATAAAATCACATACTTTTATGAACTCAACCTTGGAAATTCTGATAAAGGATTATAGAACAGATAAATTATTTTTATTTAAAAAACAACAATAATTCAGAGAACATTTCAATTAAGATACCACTTCCCTAAATGTATAACAATTTTTAAAGAAAATATTCCCTAGCAAGAGTTGTTTAAAAACAAGTTGTCAAAAAAGCAACATGGTATAGAAAAATGAAAAGTTTTACCTTGAAATCTTTGGCCAGAACTAAGTTGTTTTGCTCCAACTATTTATATGCTGAAAATGAACATATCTAAATAAGGTGTGAACACTACTGACAAACTGATTTACACCTCAGAGTAAAGTGATAACAACTGTGAAGTTGTATCTGGCAGTATGTGAAGTGCTGTGATTCAGGTTGCAGCATGGTGGCTCACCTGTAAGGAGAATTTCCACATTTAGAATAATCTTTGTATGAAGTTTCCATAAAACATAAAAGGACAAAGTCTGGATAAGATAAAAAAATTTTTAAAAACTGTGTATATATATTTATGTATATATATATGTATTTCTAAGGTGAGCTAACAATGTGGGAGTCAATGAAATGTAAATAGTAACTCCATCTTAAAACAAAAATGAATGTGTATGATCTCTACAGTTGAAAAGATGTCAATTAGAAACACATCTCTTTGTTTTCTACTAAAAAATTTCCAATGCACGTTATTCTTTTTTCTACTTATGCATAGACCCATAAAAATCAGTGTAATTGAATAGTGTCTTTTAAAATTTTACATAAATGGAATCATACTGTATAGGTACTTTTTTCTACTTGCATTTTTTAAAGTCTAATAATAGATTTTTGAGAAGTATTCATGTTTGGGACTGTACTGCTTGAACACTAATTTTCTACTCCTCTTTTGAATATCATTTCCTAAGTATCAACTAATATTTATTTATTCCCCTTTTGATGGAAGTTAGGTCTTTAAGACTTCAAGAAACCTGGAAAGCAAAAAGGAATTGACAGTCAGAAAACTTCTCAAGACTGTTCCAACATGTTGACACATCAATGTGTTGGGTTACTGTAAATTCTAAAACTTCACAGAAGTGGTTTTGGATGGAGGCAAATTATCATAGAGTAGAAATAGAGTTTTGAATCTTAGAACAAAGACACAAATGAGATTGTGGAAAAACCAAGAAACGTGTCAGGTATGGAACTCACAGGTCTATAGTGAATGAGTGAAGTCGCTCAGTCGTGTCCGACTCTTTGCGACCCCATCGACTGTAGCCTACCAGGCTCCTTCCTCCATGGGATTCTCTGGGCAAGAGTACTGGAGTGGGTTGCCATTTCCTTCTCCAGGGGATTTTCCCAACCCAGGGATTGAACCCAGGTCTCCCGCATTCCAGGCAGACACTTTAACATCTGAGCCACAAAGGAAGCCCACAGGTCTATAACAGAGCCACAAAATGCAGTTTCAGTGTGGAAGGCCTCATGAGCATATTTCTTTTTCATAATTCTACTATCTGTTTTGGGCTTCTTATATAGTATAGTAATTTTGAATGTTTATTTTCCATCTGTATGTACCAGGTTCTATTCATGTAAACCTTATAGGGATCATAATTCTTAATCTCTTTAAGCCCTTCAGTATGAATATAAATCCAATGACCACCCTTTTCCTTTTAGATCTTCTACTAAATAAATGGTACACATATGTGACTGTCCTTCAGAATTAACTGGGGATCTTTATAAAATCACATACTTTTATGAACTCAACCTTGGAAATTCTGATAAAGGATTATAGAACAGATAAATTATTTTTATTTAAAAAACAACAATAATTCAGAGAACATTTCAATTAAGATACCACTTCCCTAAATGTATAACAATTTTTAAAGAAAATATTCCCTAGCAAGAGTTGTTTAAAAACAAGTTGTCAAAAAAGCAACATGGTATAGAAAAATGAAAAGTTTTACCTTGAAATCTTTGGCCAGAACTAAGTTGTTTTGCTCCAACTATTTATATGCTGAAAATGAACATATCTAAATAAGGTGTGAACACTACTGACAAACTGATTTACACCTCAGAGTAAAGATAAAATGCTTTACCTGTGGACTAGGAAAAAATAAATAAGTCGTCTTACTCATTGTTTGTGTGGAGGATTTTTAGTACATTTTTAAAATCATGTTTCATGAATCCAGCCTCTTATAAAACTTTGTAATTGGTTATGTATGATTGGAACTTACGTATTTTCTGTCATGTTTCTAGCATAGTGATGCTGTCCATGACCTTCTTCTGGATGTGATCACCTGGGTTGGAATTTTGCTGTCCCTTGTGTGCCTCCTGATTTGCATCTTCACATTTTGCTTTTTCCGTGGGCTCCAGAGTGACCGTAACACCATCCATAAGAACCTCTGCATCAGCCTTTTTGTAGCAGAACTGCTGTTCTTGATTGGGATCAACAGAACAGATCAACCAGTAAGCAACTTATGTTGTTATCAGAAAACAATGTCTCCACTTGTAGCTTTCCAATACTCAAAATATTTCTTGTTTGAAAGTGTCCTCTCTTCCAGTTGTCTTAGTTACAAATTTTCATATCTTATTCAGTTTTCCCTTTTTCATGTCAATTGTCATAAAGAAGTAGTGAATATATGGATGTATAAATGTACATTTCTTGAGAAATTCTGTTCATAAATTTGCCTTTCTAAAGAACCATGTTTCTTTATTAGTCTTTATTTTTTAATCACAGAGCTGAATATTGAGGAGAGTTA
Organism: Oreotragus oreotragus; assembly: GCA_006410675.1. NCBI lineage: Eukaryota > Metazoa > Chordata > Mammalia > Artiodactyla > Bovidae > Oreotragus > Oreotragus oreotragus. Next base: position 151,367 of record SJYX01015682.1, read on the forward strand.
AGTCATTTAGGGAACGGAGGAGTATCTTTTCTAACATGTATTTGTTGTTCTTTCATAATAAGCTTTTTAAAGACAATGGAAATTATGCTGAAAATTGCATGTCTAACATGACTTTTTAAATATATATTTATTTATTTCGATTGGAGGATAATTACTTTACAAGATTGTATTGTTTTGCCATACATCAACATGAATCTGCCACGGGTGTACACATGTTCCCAATCCTGAACCACCCCTCCCACCTCCCTCCCCATACCATCCCTCTGGGTCATCCCAGCAAAAGAGACACAGATGTATAGACCAGTCTTTTGGACTCTGTGGGAGGGGGCAAGTGTGGGATGATTTGGGAGAATAGCATTGAAACATGTATAATATCGTATGTGAAATGAATCACCAGTCCAGGTTCGATGCATGATATAGGATGCTAACATGACTTTTCTAATTGACTTATTTTGGAAAATAGTTCCAACTGTATATTGTTTTTATAATTTATATACTTGTCCCAAATTTTGTTTTACACTTTTTATTTTTTCAAGTTCTTTTTACATTTTAAATGCTAACGTCATACTTTATTACTAATGACATTTAGCCATATCAAGAAAGGAAGGGAAGGAGGGAGAGAAGAAAGGAGGAAGGAAGGGAGGTAAAGAAATAAAAGAGGATAACAAGGAATAGTACCAGCCAACTGTTCTTGATAAAAACCAAACAGAAAATATAATCAACAGATAATATCTAATATATTAAACAAACTTTATGCCCACTTGTAACTTTTGTGAGGCCATTTCTATGTCCTTGAGATTCATGAAAATAGCACATTTGTTCTCATGACTAAAACTACAAATGAAAACTCATTTTTTAGAAGACTTTCAGGCATAATAAATAATTCATTCACTTAATGCTGTTCTCTGGTATGAGTCCATATGTATAGTCTTTACAATGAAAAAGCAGTTGAATTCATGTTTGTGATTACACATTCATGATTAATTAACGGGTGCAATTACAGTGATTATACTTTTAATTGGTTATCATATACAAATGTGACAATTTTTTTCAGAAATGCATAGATGAATAAGCAATCAAAGTGCACATCTTTTTCTCCAAAAACTACTCTCTGATAACAAAAGTTAATAGCTGAAGCCTTAAAACTCTAAAAATCAAGAAACTGTGATATTTCCCAAGAGGAAATCATTTCATTCTCTTTTTAACCTGCAATTCAACTGCTCTTTAATTTTTCCTTTCATTTAGAAACTTTCTTATTTTTGCTTCCTGATGATACACATGGTATGATAAACTTCTCTAAATTTTGCGGACTGCACAGAACTAATTTCTGACAACAGCGTGAGGACAATGATTGATATGAAGCTTGCATGATATGACAGGTGCAGTTCAGCCCAACTCTCTTTACTCTTGTTGCTGGATATGTGTCCTCTTCTGCATCTTATATGGCAGTTAGGCTTTGCTTTCTCTCTCTGTGGGCCTCCCTGGTGGCTTAGACATTAAGGAATCTGCTAGCAGTGCTGGGGACATGGGCTCAATTCCTGGGTTGGGAAGATCACCTGGAGAAGGGAATGGCAACCTCCTCCAGTATTCTTGCCTGGAAAATCCCATGGACAGAAGAGCCTGGTGGGCTTCTAAAGTCCATGGGGTTGCAAAGTGTCAGACACAAGTGAGTGACTTTCACTTCCCTTTTCTCTCTCTAGCTCCTTTGGTGCATGACTTCCTTATCACACCTTCATCATCATCTCTCTAACCCAAGGATATAGACCTGCCTTTTGCCTCAATCCTCAAGGATCATACTCATCATTGAATCCATACTAATCAGATCATTTGTATGAATTTGTTGCCATTTTTTTTTATAGGAACCACAGATTTTGCTTAGGATTCATAAAAATAAAGACTTCCCCTCCAGAAGAGTGAGAATTTCAGGAACAGACATAAGAAAATTAATATATGGTCAGCTGAAACTTGTAGTACCTTAGAAAATATGACAGAGTAAGGGCCAGCTGCCTTTTTAACCAAGCTTGTGTAGACCAGCACTTAGTAAAATAACACAAAAAAATAGAAAATGAAAGCACTTATGGAACAGTTTATTTTTACCAGATCTACTTTTACATCTTTGCAGTACAAACTTCGCAATTCAGCTTAAATCCTTTCTGAAACAAAGCAAGGAAGGAATAAACAATTAATAATAAGTAATAATCTCATAAACTATTTTAATTAGTATATTTTTATTTTGAGCTATTTTTCTCCTTGGTTTTAGTGTTTCTTCTTCATTTACATTGAAGAATTTAGTATGTTAATAAATACAGGATTATTTACACAGGACGAAGAAAAAACTTTGTGAGATCTATTTTAAAACTTTTAGACCAATCTCCAGTATAATTATCAATAGGATCTTCTTAGAACTTTTTTTACATGTTATACTTTTTTCTTATTATAAGGCTCTGCTTTCATCCATATATATTATTAATAAAATGTTAAATATGGCAAATAGGTGAAGAAACAGTGGAAACAGTGACAGACTTTATTTTGGGGGGCTCCAAAATCACTGCAGATGGTGACTGCAGCTATGAAATTAAAAGATGCTTGCTCTTGGAAGAAGGTTATAACCAACCTAGACAACATATTAAAAAGCAGAGACATTACTTTGCCAACAAAAGTCTGTTTAGTCAAAGCTATGGTTTTTCCAGTAGTCATGTATGGATGTGAGAGTCAGACCATAAAGAAGGCTGAGTGCAGAAGAATTGATGCTTTTGAACTGTGGTGTTGGAGAGGACTCTTGATAGTCCCTTGGACTTCAGGGAGATTCAGCCAGTCCATCCTAAAGGAAATCAGTCCTGTATATTCATTGGAAAAGCTGATGCTGAAGCTGAAACTCAATTACTTTGGCCACCTGCCGCGAAAAACTGGCTCATTTGAAAAGACCCTGATGCTGGGAAAGATTGAAGGCAAGAGGAGAAGGGGATGACAGAGGATGAGATGGTTAGATGGTATCAGTGACTCAATGGACATGAGTCTGAGTAAACTCCAGGAGTTGGCGATGGACAGGGAGGCCTGGCGTGCTGCAGTCCATGGGGTCACAAAGAGTCAGACACGACTGAGTGACCGAACTGAACTGAACTGATGATTTTTAAATATAAGTTATATTTGATTATGTTTTAATATATGAATTAAGTATATGAATTTTAAGAATCTTGTCTCAGTTCTTTTGCAGACCTATTTTATTACTGTAGTCTTGATAAATATTTATTTTAACTTTATGGCGATTGGAACTTCATTTGATAGTTATCTGACTGACTCATGTGTTCCTTTCCCTAGATTGCCTGTGCAGTTTTTGCTGCCCTCTTACATTTCTTCTTCTTGGCTGCCTTCACCTGGATGTTCCTGGAGGGAGTGCAGCTCTATATCATGCTGGTGGAAGTTTTTGAGAGTGAACACTCACGAAGGAAATACTTCTACCTGGTCGGCTATGGGATGCCTGCCCTCATTGTGGCTGTGTCAGCTGCTGTAGACTATAGGAGTTATGGAACTGACAAAGTGTGAGTTTATGTTTTCTATCCTTTATTCCCTTCTTTTTAAATCTAGTTGAAATGGAAACTTTTAATTTCTCAGAAACTAAGATCTTTATATCACCTTACAGCAATAAATGACAGAACTATAGAAGCAAATGAGGATAATTCAATTCATGGGTTGTACTTTTGTTATGATGTATAAAAAAAGAGATAATATTCTAAGATTCCACATCTACATCACAAATTTGAGTAATTGTAAAGGGACGATACTTTTAATATCTTTCAGAGCATCGAGACTTTTGTCAAATCAAGAATTAGTTATGTTAAAGATGTGTACTCAGAGGAGAGTGTAGTCTCTGACATTGAAACCTTGTCTCCTTCCTGACATATCAATTCTAGTCACTACAAAGTCATTTATACCATTAATAGAAAGGTAGACTTATAGGATCAGGGGCAACTTGTGCTTTCCCTTTTTTCCCTGTGTAGCTACTGGGGTCTAGTGATGACCTTTATTTTCAACATACCTTCAAATTGGTGAGACATACCCATAGAGATATTAAAAGCTTCTGCACAACAAAGGAAACTATAAGCAAGGTGAAAAGACAACCCTCTGAATGGGAGAAAATAATAGCAAATGAAGCAACTGACAAACAACTAATCTCAAAAATATACAAGCAACTTATACAGCTCAATTCCAGAAAAATAAACGACCCAATCAAAAAATGGGCCAAAGAACTAAATAGACATTTCTCCAAAGAAGACATACGGATGGCTAACAAACACATGAAAAGATGCTCAACGTCACTCATTATCAGAGAAATGCAAATCAAGACCACAATGAGATACCACTTCACACCAGTCAGAATGGCTGCGATCCAAAAGTCTGCAAGCAATAAATGCTGGAGAGGGTGTGGAGAAAAGGGAACCCTTTTACACTGTTGGTGGGAATGCAAACTAGTACAGCCACTATGGAGAACAGTGTGGAGATTCCTTAAGAAATTGCAAATAGAACTGCCTTATGACCCAGCAATCCCACTGCTGGGCATACACACCGAGGAAACCAGAATAGAAAGAGACACATGTACCCCAATGTTCATTGCAGCACTGTTTATAATAGCCAGGACATGGAAACAACCTAGATGTCCATCAGCGGATGAATGGATAAGAAAGCTGTGGTATATATACACAATGGAGTATTACTCAGCCATTAAAAAGAATACATTTGAATCAGTTCTAATAAGATGGATGAAACTGGAACCAATTATACAGAGTGAAGTAAGCCAGAAAGAAAAACACCAATACAGTATACTAACACATATATATGGAATTTAGAAAGATGGTAATGAGGACCCTGTATGCAAGACAGCAAAAGAGATACAGATGTGTAGAGCGGACTTATGGACTCTGAGGGAGAAGGAGAGGGAGAGGGAGAGGGAGGGATGATTTGGGAGAATAGCATTGAAATATGTATACTATCATGTAAGAAATGAATTGCCAGTCTATGTTCAATGCAGGATGCAGGATGCTTGGGGCTGGTGTATGGGGATGATCTGGAGGGAAGATGTGGGGTGGGAGGTGGGAGGGGGGTTCATGTTTGGGAGTTCGTGTAAAAAAATAAATAAATACAAAAAAAATAATAAAAAAATAAAAAATTTTAAAAAAACATTAAAAAAAATAAAAGAAATTCAGTGAAAAATATTCCTGTAATTCACATCATTATAATAACTGGGATCCTGAGAATTAATTAGTTTTCATAGAAGAAAGTTTAGAAAGAAGAACAAGATAGATCTCTGATGAATACTCATATTTAAGACATAGATTGAGGAAAGAAAATAAAAATAGACAAGGAAAAGAGGTGGAAGAATAAAGCCTCTGAACTATGGAGAAAGTGAGAAAAAGTTTCAAGGTAGTGCTTTATGTCAAAGGTAATGTACGTAGGGTAAGCATGGAGGAAAAATCATTTGTCCTATTTTGATAAAGTGCTAGAAACAGAAGCCAAACTGGAAGATGTTGAAGAGATAAGTCAGTGGCAATAGAGTCTTTATGTATTATCTACAGCTTGAAAACATTTGATTGAGAAATAGTACAAATATTAATTTATGATAGCAGTGATGAAGAATTTTTAAAAGTGAAGCAGCAAGAAGATCTAGGGTGTGAAGAATCAAGTTGGAAAGAGGAAATTAGTAGAGAGAAAGTATCTTATGCCTCATTTGTATTCAACATATATAGGCTGAATGAAAAGGAAAGGTCCTAGGGGGATAGAAAAGCATAGATTAGACATAAGATGAGAAAAACCTCGATTCAGTACTGAAAGTGGCCTTAGAATTCACCTAGTCCAAGGCATTAATTTTACAGATGAAAAAATCAGGAGCCAGGTAAATTGCCTTGCCCATGATGACAGAGGTAGACGGTGGCAGACATGTAATGAAATAAGTCAGGTTTATTTCCACTAAAACTAGGATGTTTTTGAAATAGTCAGATGACCCTTGTCTTCTGAGATGTGAAGAAAATAACAGATAAGATAAATTTGGAAGTGGAGGAATTTTTCCATCAAGTAGGAGATGCTGATCTTTGCTGAATGAATAGGTGAGGTCATGTTAAAAAGACAGGAGATTTGAAAAGCTTTGAAATGAGCACTATGGAAAATGTTTTAAGGAGCCAATTAGATATTAATAAAAAGGTTTCCAAGCAATAGTGAAGGCTCAGATGAGGTTAGATAATATCAATTTATACAGAAGTTAATAAGCCAAATTTCATGACTTTCCACCAGCAGTCAGCAGCCTGAATATGCTAGCAATAAAGTAGCTCATTTCCCAGAAGAGAAGATTCAGGAGGGAATGACAAGAGGACTCCACAGTTACAAGGAGCATAGTTAAAATAGAATATGCTTTGGTGTAGAAGGACCAACAGTGTATTTAAAAGAAGACCGTATCACTTCTGTTGAATTTTTTATTGAGAACAGTGACAGGCTACATAAAACCATTTGCCTAATATTGCTAGTAGTAATTATTTTTTAATTTAAACCTTGTGAATTGTAGTCAAATCTAAGCTTATTTTGTGTATCTCGGCGGCAATCATGGACCAGATTAGGATTAGATAAAAAATATTGTCTATATTTTGCTGTAAAGACATTTTAAGAGAGGGAAATTAGATAGATGATAGAATTTAATTTAAAATCTTTTATTGATATAATTTACATGCCATAAAGTTCACTCTAAAAAAGAATATGCTTCCATTGTTTTTAGTATATTCAGTGTTAGGCATCCATCACCACTATCTAATTTCAGAATATTTTTATCCTTTCTAAAAGAAACCCATTAGCAGACACTACCCTTAAATCATAAGATTTTATGTTTTAATTGATATGGTCCCACTCTAATATATTAAATTGACTGACATAGTTATTTGTTATCTATCTTTTCTTAGAATCAATACTATATATTCTCTTGTGACTTTGTTAAAGCATTGGCTATCATTACTTTAATTTCCTGCACCATACCTGGGAGCTCTCATATTACTGACATTATTACTTTGTAAGAATAGAGGCTAATTTATTTCCCAGGCACTGATTTGAAACAAGCCTTAATGATAATTCAGTTTTACCAATATGATTTTTCCCAAAACAAGGAGAAGTAAAACAGATACAGATAAAATAATAGATAAATGAAAGAAGTATAGAAAAGGATAGGGAAAATTGTACTAACTCTATCACAGGTGGGCAGAGAGCAGTTAGTGTCTCATTTTTATATTTTCAATAAATTGTCCAGAGAGAGACCTTCAAAATACATGGAAAAAATGTTTGACTTACCCCTTTGGGACTTCATCCAGCTCAGTGTCTGTAGAGTTCTGTTTTGCTCTTTGAGGAAGCATGTGTTGAAAAAGAAATGTTATTCAGTCATTTGTATGTACTTGATAAGCTAAAACGAACAGACCGTGTTTTTGTAGGGAGTTTAATCAAGATATCGTTTAAAAATATATATAAGCAAAGAATTTGTATACAACTAGAAGAATTTCTATATATAGAATTATGTATGTTGTCTGATTTCTGTTACTATTGCTTATTTCTTTTATTTCTAATGGCATCTTCTTCTTTCTGCTCATCATACTTAAGTGTTTATTTGGGTTTGTTTTTTTTTTTTGCCAATGTTACCTCCTTATGTGCTACACTGATGTTTTTAGTACAAATATGTATGTCCACAGTCAAAATAAACAGCAATTAGCCAGAAATCAAAGACATATTGTCACACATTTTTTTTTGTAAATTGTAATTAAAATTGATACAGTAAAATTTTTGTCTTAGAAGTCTATTTTACTTATTTTTGGAATTTTATTATCATGCATTTTTACTTGTTAGCCTCAACTGCTTATTACATCTAGAATAAAACCATTGAATATATATTACAGTATTCCAAATAACAGCCTTCTCTTTCTTTTTTTCTCACCTTAGTATTCTTAATGTATTTTATTATAGTAGCAATGAGGTTTTATTTCTGAAACCTTTAATAATAATAGCTTACATTTCTAAAAAGTACAGAATCATATCAATGGTAGGAGATAAAATTGGAGACAAAATTGTTTTTGTAGGTTAAATAAGTGTTCTTTTGATACAGATAGAGGTAACTATATTCCATCTGGCTGATGGATTATGATGTGTTTTTCTATGAAAGTTATTAGGGTTGCTGAATTGATTATTATGTACAAAACACATATTGACACACAAAGCATACATAATTTGATTTTGAGAAATTGCTTAGTTTGCCATCAATTTAAAGTTTATAAAAGAATCTCATTGTTTCATGACAGTGTTTAATGTAATCTTTTAACCTGTGTTGACATTATTCTTGAGACAATTAGAATTACATTTAGTCAGAATTATAAGATACTTAAAAAATCAAATTAAAATTTCAATACAATTGTTAAAAAAAAAAAAAAAAAAAAAACACCCTCAGCCAGTAGACCACAGGTCTAAATTGTTCTAACTATGGGATTTTTTCCATTTCTCTCTTCTTTTATATCTTCCTTTAGTCTCTCTTATACTATTACTTGGGGCTTCCCAGTGGCTCAGTAGTAAAGAATCCATCTGCAGTGCAGGAGATGCAGGAGTCACCAGTTTGATCCCTGGTTCGGGAAGGTCCCTTGGAGGAGGGCATGGCAACCTGTTCCAGCATTCTTGCCTGGAGGTCCACGGACAGAGAAGCCTGGAGGGCTACAGTCCCTAGGATCACACAGTGTCAGACATGACTGAAGCGACTTAGCATGCAGGCATGCCTCCATACTATTATTTATATAGCTATTCCGTGAAGCCATTGGGTATGATTCTGTCAAAAGATAAAAAGTCTGGCATTGACTTAATAATTCAAACAGAACTGATGTGGAAATTCTGTGGTAAACAAATTGATTTTATGACCTGAAACTAATCAGTTCCTGTAAACTTTATTTACTTCAGTATTACCTCCCCAAATGTAAACTGTTTGAACAGTTAATTTTTATCAAAGGAAAAAAATGCATTTATATTTTATAGCGCTTTGCTTGAAATCTAAGTATAGGGCAGTAAAAGCAGTGGTTAAAGTGATGGGTAAAATTGAAAAAGGGCTGGAAGGAAGTAGGTTCCATAGGAGGAGAAGGGAGGGTGCTGGGAAGTGGTAAACCTCAGAGAATAGCCCAAGAATTAAAGTGCAAGTTCAAAAATTGGTAAGAGGTTTCTGAAAGACGTTGATTAGGTCATGAACATTCATAATGGACCAGAACATCCTTGAGTTCTTGAAGTACAACTGAACTCTTAAAGATAATTGAAATCAATTTTATGATCTGAAAATTATTATAAATCATCTATTAAGTCTTAGATTTGTCTTCCTAGTGAGCTTAACAACAGCTCTAAAAAGTGTAGTCTTTCCTTTGCTAGTTAAAATCCCCCCTCTAGTTTCTTTATTTCAGCTTCATTCTCTAACCTGCATAATCATTTGAATAGAAAGCTGATTATTGATTTTTAAAATACTGGATTATATTATCATTCAAGAAGGAAGCCAGCCAAGGAACATTATGCTTGATAGTATCTGAAAGTTATATGTATAGGTTTATTCAATGCATTTAGAATGTCTAAGCACTTCATCTTACTCATAGAACATTATGTATTCATCTGAAATATTTATCTAATCATATTAATATATATAAAATATTCCTACTTTTAATATTGCATTAACATGAAGCATTTACCTTATTGAATATGTTGTCAACAGGCATGTTTGACTTTAAGTTGGCCAGGGGGAAATAATAATAGATAATGAAGTATTTATCATCGACATATATCAAGCTAATCATTCAATATATGTGTGAGGAGTGCTCAGTATGTTATATGTTATGTTGTTAAAGCCAAGAGCATGTTTTATGTATGAATTACAGAGATTGACGGCTTACTACATCATCATTTCATCACCCAGGAACCTGCACTGAACGTGAGATTATCACTGTATGCAGTGTATAAGAATTTAGGGTTCAGCATATTTTTTTTGTTTAAAGATTTTGCTATATCACAGAACATCAAGACTACTATCTTGTTATTTAGAAAATGTAACTGTGGTCAAATGTAGGACTTAACTTCTTACTGGAACCAAATGAGTATAATATCTTATTAAGAGATCACTTTATAATTGCAAAGATCTAATATTTTTACTTGGGCAATCTGTGATTTATATGCAACATATACATTTCTCATCTAATCATTTAGAATTTATAATTGTTAACAAAACTTAGATTTTATTATTTTATATCTTGTGTATTTATTCTTTTTGAGAAAAACTAGGTTAAGGGATTTTGGAGTCAGATAGACTAGAATCAAATTCAGGCACAACTAATTATGAGTGATGTGGCTGTGAGCAAGTCAGTTTCACTTTCTAATTTGTAATATGAGGATTATTATATAAGTAACTTGAAAAACTACTACAATATTTGAAATTGTGTATTTATGTATAAATATTTCATTATGTGTACATGTGGGTTTCCCTGGTGACTCAGTGGTAAAGAATTTACCTGCCAATTCAGGAAATGCAAGTTTAATCCCTGAGTCAAAGGTTTCCCTGGAGAAGGAAATGGAAACCCACTCCAGTATTCTTCCCTGGGAAATCCCATGGACAGAATAACCCGGCAGGCTGCAATCCATGGGGTCTCAAAAGAGTCAAACATGGCTAGTGGCTAGACAATAACAGCAACAAATGAGTGTATGTAAAATATCTGGCATATATAAATATTTATTAAAATAGAAGTATTATTATTACTGGTGCTATTATGCAACTGGGATACAAACTATGATTAGCAACATAGCTTTAAGTGCAAAATAAATTTTATTAAAAGTATCCATTTATAAAAGTAATGATTGTAATTCTTATGCTACTGCCTCCTGTTAGTTTAAGCAGCATGGGACTATAGGGATTATTCCAACATTTACTATTAATAAATTATAATAGCACATTTCTTACCTTTGTAGTCCACCATAAAGTTATAGGATGTATTTTGCTGAAGAAATAATGAAGCACTTATTTTAAAAAAATAAGTGCATATTGGGTACATGAAGACAACATAACCTATATTTGGTGTATGAGATGTATAAGGTGCAAAAGTGGAGCTGAACTACAAATGCTAGTCTGGAGTACCAGTGGATCATATTCTATTCCTACATCACTCTGCCAGTCTATTTTCCAGTTTATGCACTTGCAAAGTATTTCAAGTTTAGAGGGAACAGAGTATTGTGATATAAGTTACATTAAAAAAATCCTTAGCAGGTGTATTATTCAGTAAGCTTAGAACTAGATTTATGCTTTAAGTATATATCTGTCGTTTTCCTCTTCTCTCCTTTCTTCCCTCAGTTCTCCTTATTTCCTCTTTTGTCTCTCAATCTTGCCAAATATATGTAGTACAAATATACAGAGATCTGCATATGTTACAGAGAAAAGACAAATATGTACTTTACAAACTTTCATAAACAACCCGATATGATGAGACCATGTAAAGTTCATGATCTACCAGTAGTGAAGATTGTTTACTGGTTACATTTAATACTCATCAAGGACAGTTTCGTCTGTGCAGAAAGTGAAGCAAATACCATTGTTAATTTACACTACTTCAAAAAAACGGTTCATAGTTAGATGTCTATTTTGATAAGAGTGAATAAACAGGCAAAAAAATACAGCGTACGATGGCCTCTTAATTAAGTGGCACTGTATTAAACATGGTAACTTTGAATAAGGAACTGCACTAATGTAGTGTTTCTGGTATCTAAACAACATCCACTGAATCATGGAAAAAGCAAGAGAGTTCCAGAAAAACATCTATTTCTGCTTTATTGACTATGCCAAAGCCTTTCAATGTGTGGATCACAATAAACTGTGGAAAATTCTGAAGAAGATGGGAGTACCAGACCATCTGACCTGCCTCTTGAGAAATCTGTATGCAGGTCAGGAAGCAACAGTTAGAACTGGACATGGAACAACAGACTGGTTTCAAATAGGAAAAGGAGTACGTCAAGGCTGCATATTGTCACCCTGCTTATTTAACTTACATGCAGAGTACATCATGAGAAACACTGGACTGGAAGAAACACAAGCTGAAATCAAGATTGCCGGGAGAAATATCAATAGCCTCAGATATGCAGATGACACCACCCTTATGGCAGAAAGTGAAGAGGAACTAAAAAGCCTCTTGATGAAAGTGAAGGAGGAGAGCTTCAAAAAAAAAAAAAGAGCTTCAAAAAGTTGGCTTAAAGCTCAACAATCAGAAAACAAAGATCATGGCATATGGTCTCATCACTTCATGGGAAGTAGATGGGGAAACAGTGGAAACAGTGTCAGACTTTATTTTTGGGGGCTCCAAAATCACTGCAGATGGTGACTGCAGCCATGAAATTAAAAGACGCTTACTCCTTGGAAAAGAAGTTATGACCAACCTAGACAGCATATTAAAAAGCAGAGACATTACTTTGTCAACAAAGGTCCATCTGGTCAAGGCTATGGTTTTTCCACTGGTCATGTATAGATGTGAGAGTTGGACTATCAAGAAAGCTGAGTGCCAAAGAATTGATGCTTTTGAACTGTGGTGTTGGAGAAGAATCTTGACCTTGGACTGCAAGGAGATCAAACCAGTCCATTCTGAAGGTGATCAACCCTGGGATTTCTTTGGAAGGAATGATGCTAAAGCTGAAACTCCAGTACTTTGGCCACCTCATGAGAGGAGTTGACTCATTGGAAAAGACTCTGATGCTGGGAGGGATTGGGGGCAGGAGAAGAAGGGGACGACAGAGGATGAGATGACTGGATGGCATCACTGACTCGATGGACATGAGTCTGAGTGAACTCCAGGAGTTGATGATGGACAGGGAGGCCTGGCATGCTGCGATTCATGGGGTCGCAAAGAGTCGGACATGACTGAGTGACTGAACTGAAACAAGTTATAAGTCATATGTTTTTGGTAACATTTATATATATTGGGCAATTGGTTTTACCATTTTTCTAAACACAGAATCATTCATGTCTCTGTGTGTGTTTATTAATTTATTTTTTATTGAAAGATAATTGCTTTATAGAATGTTGCTGTTTTCTATTAAACTCAACATGAATCAGCCATAGGTATACATATATCCCCACCTTTTTGGAACTCCTTCCCATCTCCCTCCCCATCCCACCCCTCTAAGTTGTTACAGAGCCCCTGTTTGAGTTTCCTGAGCCATAGAGCAAATTCCCAAATTCCCCTTTGCTATCTAGTTTATATATGGTAATGTAAGTTTCCATGTGCCTCTTTCCATACATCTCACCCTCTCCTCCCCTCCCCTTGCCCAGTGTCCATAAGTCTGTTCTCTATGTCTGTTCTTCATTGTTGCCCTGTAAATAAATTCTTCAGTACCATTTTTCTAGTGAAAGAAGGGCTTCCCTCATAGCTCAGATGGTAATGAATCTGCCTGCAATGCAGGAGACTCTGTTCGATTCCAGGGTCGGGAAAATCCCCTGGAGAAGGGAAAAGCTACCCACTCCAGTATTCTGGCCTGGAGAAGTGCATGGACTGTATAGTCTATGGGGTTGCAAAGAGTAAAAGAAAAACAGTGAGGAATATTTTAGTAAAAGAGAATTAGCTTTAGAAGTATGGTTTTCTCTGGTCTTGTTTTGAGAACTGAATTTGTTTCATTATTTTTATTTTTCTGTTTTCTGAGTAAACTTTAAGTAGTATTTGCTGGATTGGTAATTGATATTTTTATGTGAGATTGATCCAGATATCAATACCTTTATTATCATCTAATTTGAAATGTTTCTTATATTTTGGAAGAAGACAATTCTAGAAGAGAATGATAATTTAGCCATGTAAATTAGCATTACTTCTTTAGCATATTAAACCAATAAACTTGAATTAATGTAGTAAGACTTTTTCAAATATTTAGCAAAATATAATGATTTTATACTTTTTTTAAATTGCTACAAAAAAATTTGATGATATCTTCGTATAGGTACATGGGAGGAAAAGTCAAAGTTTATGGTTTGTGACAAGCTCTCTTTTGATTACAGGATATTTCTGGTCTTACAAAATTTTCCAAACTTGAGTCAAATAAGCATGTTGTGTCATCAGAATATATTTGCTCTTTCAACAGCGGGTTATCTCTCCTGTTATAGTACTGCTATAAACCTAATGTATAGATTATGTGTAAATGACAGAAGTTCATTAGAAAAGAATTGATATAATCTTAAAAATTAAACAAAAGTGGCTTCCTGGTGGCTCAGATGGTAAAGAATCTGCCTGCAATTCAGGAGACCTGGATTTAGTCCCTGGGTTGGGAAGATCCTCTGGAGGAAGACGTGGCAACCCACTCCTTGCCCCTATTCTTGCTTAGAGAATCCCCATGGACGAAGGAGCCTGGTTGGCTACAGTCCATGGGGTCACAAAGAGATGGACATGATTGAGTGACTAAGTATGAAATTAATAATTTCATGAATTAAATGATGCTTAGTGAATAAAGGAAATTTTCAGATAAATCATATTTTTCAGTGGCAGATCTATGCAGTCATTTGCAAACTAGACTTTATTGTGTTTAGTGCAATAAATTGTTCTTTTAACGTTTGTCTTCCCTTAATTAATGGTTTTACATTATATCTAAGTGACATTGAATTGTCTAGACTTGTGGAATACTATGAGGTGGATTGTATGTGTCCAGGCATGTAAAATACCCACCTAATACATTTGGCCTTCCAGATCCATGGGTTCAGCATCTGTGAGTATGGAGGACCAGCTGTAAGGGACCTGAGCATCTATGGATTGAGGGTTTGGGTTCCTAGAACCAATTCCCATGGATACTGAGAGATGTCTGTATTCTCCCTGACCTTAAAGCCAGGGTGAGTTCTTTCAACACTGGCATAGGAAACTCAGGGCACAAATCACACAAACTTCTTAGATAGTTAATGAGAAAGAGAGGAAATACAGAAACTTTTGAGAAACCCAGCATGCAGCCAGAAACAGCAGGTATGGCCATATGGCAATTGAATTAGAAAAGGAATTCTTGCCACGTTGCCTTCCAGAAGATAGTCAGGCCCAGGCAGCCCTTAGGGATGGATGATTTATTCGGCACATGTTAAGTCTTTCATATTGCCTCATTCACTGTTTAGGTCTCCAGGGAATTTAAATCTATTGTACTGAATACATATTGAAGAATTTTCTTTCAAAAAAAAATACAGTAATTTCACTTATACCAAATAGATATTGAAGAATTCTTTTACCCCCCTCCCCAAAGAAAACTTCTAAAGTAATTTCACTTCTACATTTAGATATCACTATGCCAAAAGCACATCTATTTCCAAACAAAGCATTTGCTAAGCAGAGACATTTTTTTCAAAAAAGTATAAAAGTGTTGTAAGACTAAAATTTAATGATGTTATTTTAACAACACATTTGGTGAGATTATGTAAAGTTTTTTAAATTTTTTATTTAATCCAAGATACTCTGCAATATTGTAATTAAAATTACTCATATAAGAACTACTTAACCTGTAGAGTAACTGTTTTCAGAAATCCTCGAAATATATTTCCCTTTGAAAACAATTTGCAGAGAATATGTTTTGGTTCTCAGATTAACTCTCAAAAACTTGTTGGACCTACACATGAACAGGGGCTATACTAATAACAGTCATTCTTAAATGTGCTGTTAGAATATCATGCTGCTATAATTTCAGAGGGCTTCACTGGTAGTGTCAGACTTTATTTTTTGGGGCTCCAAAATCACTGCAGATGGTGACTACAGCCATGAAATTAGAAGACGCTTACTCCTTGGAAGAAAAGTTATGACCAACCTAGATAGTATATTCAAAAGCAGAGACATTACTTTGCCGACTAAGGTCCGTCTAGTCAAGGCTATGGTTTTTCCAGTAGTCATGTATGGATGTGAGAGTCGGACTGTGAAGAAGGCTGAGTGCTGAAGAATTGATGGTTTTGAACTGTGGTGTTGGAGAAGACTCTGGAGAGTCCCTTGGACTGCAAGGAGATCCAACCAGTCCATTCTGAAGGAGATCAACCCTGGGATTTCTTTGGAAGGAATAATGCTAAAACTGAAACTCTAGTACTTTGGCCACCTCATGCGAAAAGTTGACTCATTGAAAAAGACTCTGATGCTGGGAGGGATTGGGGGCAGGAGAAGAAGGGGATGACCGAGGATGAGATGGCTGGATGGCATCACAGACTCGATGGACGTGAGTCTGAGTGAACTCCGGGAGATGGTGATGAACAGGGAGGCCTGGTCTGCTGCGATTCATGGGGTTGCAAAGAGTCGGACACGACTGAGCGACTGAACTGAACTGAACTCACTGGTAACTCAGATGGTAAAGTATCTGTCTGCAATGCAGGAGACCTGAGTTCAATCCCTGGGTTGGGAAGACCCCTTGAAGAAGGAACTAGCAACCCTCTCCAGTATTCTTGCCTGGAGAATCCCATGGACATAGGAGCCTGGCTTTTTAGCAACATTCTTGGACTCTGTGTCTGTGTCTGTGTATGTGTGTGTGTGCACGTGTGCTTATGTATGTTTTAATCTGGGAAAATGTTCATGCTTTGTCCTTTTTTGATCTTAATTTGTGGGAAAATATAATCATTGTTGAAAACCCTGAAAGACCCATGGATAGTTCCTCTGCTTTGGTCTCCTGGCAACACACATGGACTCATTATTAGCGGGGTAACAAAGTAGCCTACAGTCAGAATGAAGACAGTGTTCCTATTTCAACCGTTGAGTTATCTGGTTTGCTTCTGCTTATTGCCAGTACCACACTTTTATTTTTCCATGGCCAAACTTTGTTAAGAACAGAACAACAAAAAGATTACTAAGTACTCAAACAAATTAATGGCTAGTAGTTTGAGTATTGATTGCTTCTCTAACATTTTTTCAAATATGATTATTATGTTTATTGTGAATCAAGAGAAATTATGTAAAAATACTAACTTGTAGTCAGTTTCTTATTGGACTGCAAATGTATCCCAATGTAAATTATTTCACAAATATTTTACTTTATAGAATAAAGCCAAATTTTCTTGTATAATCAGGTGTTTTCAGGGCATTTGGTTATTTCTTTGCTTAAAAAATCTAACTTATAACCTTTATAAAAAATTTAAGTTACTTAAAAGTAAAAAGAAAAAAAATGGTAAACCTCATTGGCTCTATTGTTCAGATGAGAAAACTGTTAGCATTTTGGCAGGTAGCTCTCAGTGGTTTTAGAAACAAAGCATGTAGCTAACGCCTCTTTTGTACACTTCTAGTCCTCTGTAAGCCCATATGAGAGGCAATCACTAACCTGTGTTTGGTGATTTTCCCCAGTTAATTTTAAACATGGCATTCATATATATATATATATCTGTGAAAAATATGAATATTATAGTTCATATAGTTATGTCACTTTAGTTTTTCACTAAATTTTGTTACTGTGATCTATTTTACTGATATTTAAAGACCCTTCCTCTTCACTACTTTATAACATTTCATCACGAATAGAAATTTTTTTTATTTGTTGCTGTATTGACATATATAAATTTCTTCATAGCTTTTCTAGTTTTCCATTATTGTTGAGATTTAACGAGTAGTTACATAATGAGAAATATTTGCATACTTCAGACAACATGCATGCTGTTTTAGAATGCTTAGCACACCACTGAACTATTTTCCAGTTTGTTTTTTTTTAATTATGTTTCAAATATATCCAAATGGCAAATAATTTAAGATATGATTTTTAACATTAAAAGTAATTTATTCAAGATTTACGTTAATCTTTCTCATAACTAGTCACTTCCATTTTGTCTTCCTGTCATCCTGAAGAAAGAAAATGTAATTTCCCAAAGGCTTTAAGAATTGGGGGAGTATTAAATGTAACTGAAATTAAATGATTAATAATTTACTTTTGGGTCATGAATCAACTTCATGGGATGCTAAGGATCATTTGCAACCTCAGAAGCACTAGCAGTAACAATGCACTTTTTAAGACTCAAGAACTCTCAAAGGTTGGCTGCCCAACCTAATTAAACTTCAATCTTCTGATACCAAATTTATTTCTTCTTTGTACTACATTTCCTCAGATCTTCTTGAGAGGGGAATGTCACTTTACCTGACAGCTGATAGGCAGGTTATGTAGCACTATAATTGGAGAGAAAAGGATAGCTTAAAGCTATTCGACTTAATGGCTATATGTATGGCTCTTTCTTTCTTTTTTCTTAAGATTTCTGTGACAGACACAAAAGGCCCCAGCAAATAGGCCCAGTGCCATTTATTCCTGCTTCCTCCAGGGGTAATTATCTTATTCCATCAATAGTGCTGTCAGAAATTGGGCACATAATTCAGCATTTAAATGAACAAGCAATGTAATATTTCCTGTCTCCCAGTGGAATGCTTTGCAGCTCACATTCTTCTCTGTCACCCGCTCACTCTTGATGTATGTCCCATAGCCAGTCCTTGAATGCCTTCTCTCCCTGTGTTTCATTGCAGATGTTGGCTCCGACTTGACACCTACTTCATTTGGAGTTTTATAGGACCAGCGACCTTGATAATTATGGTAAGAACTCCTAATTAACTATGTGTTTCCCAGGTCAAGAAATAAAACTTTCACTCTCCCTGTGCTATCTTTAATTTACATAGATTAATTTGGAGGTAAACACGTATTTATTTGACCCTAAATAATTCGAGCAATTAGACACTCATTAGTCTACTTTTATATTGTAAAATGCTTAATCAAAACCCTCGGGAGCAGAAAACATTCATTTGAACAAGTTTATGCAGTACTATAGCTCCTCAGGAACCTGATCTAGCATAATCTATTTAGCTGTATAGGTTTTAAGCAGTGATGACTTTGTTTGAAAGTAATACATTTTCTTTTTCATTTGGATAATTTGAACTATGAGTGGAATCAAATTGGAAATGTGGCAAAAATAAATAAATAAATAAATAACTTTCCTGTTCCTTCCAATTCTGTTTTTATATAAATTTCAAAAACTTTAAAATTTAAAAGCATTTTACTTGAGAATGACAAGTAAGTTAGGTAAACATTCTGGAATCATGCTTTCTTTTTTATTTTTAAATGCGTAATATCTTTCAAATATGAATTGTTTATCCTAATTTAGATACTATTGTTGGTACCATTATTTATATGCTTATCATTTTAAAATACAAGATTGCCTCAAGTTCTGAAGTATAAACAAAGCAGGTAACAAGGGCATTTTAACATGTGGCTTATTTTATTCTACTTCCAGTCATATGCTCTTTCTTGGTCCAGTGATATAACAATGTCTTTGGGGATGCCCACTACTTTAATTCTAACTTGTTGTAGCATGAGAATTTAACCAGCATTTTATAACCATTTTGATCTAGCTACTCACAAATATTATGATTTTGAATATTAGTTTTGTAATGCAGCATTTGAATAATAAGTTAAGGTCCACGTTTGGAGGGTGGATATAATATCAACCTGGCATAGGTATTGTCTTTTTTATAAACATATACTTGACTTTGAATTGTTTTATAGTTTCTACAGCATCATTCTAACTGCTGCTGATTTTCTGTTTGCATTTGGCATATCAATGCTTTGTAATCCTTTGGTATCTCCAGTTTCCAAGCTGCCTTTGTAAAAAGACTAGATGATTATCTGTGATCCAATTATTTTATGAGAGCTAACTTCCCAGAACAACTCATCTGTCATAGAAAATCGACTTACTTTTTTTTTTCTACTCCAGTTATGCTACATAACAGTACCTTTTACATTCCAGCTTAATGTAATCTTCCTTGGGATTGCTTTATATAAAATGTTTCATCACACTGCCATTCTGAAACCCGAATCTGGCTGTCTTGATAATATCAAGTAAGTAACTTTTCTTTTGCTTTTCTTCAGTCTACCTTACCTTGATACACTAAACTATTCAAGCTTTTAATTTTATTGAGATTTTTATGACAAAATGATAAAGATCAATGTGTTTTCTTTGCTGAATAAGACCATTTACTGACTACTTAGGTGACTTGATCTGCCTGAAAATAAGTATAGTGAAGCTTTGTCTTCAAATAAACTTTTTTCTCCTAAATTCTAACTTAAAAAATGATAAGTTTTTATTGAAAGTGTGTTAGTCTCTCAGTCATGCCTGACTCTTTGTGACCCCATGGTCTTCCCAACCCACGGATCGAACCCGGGTTTCCTACACTGCAGTCAGATTCTTTACCAACTCACCTACCAGGGAAGAGCAAGTTTTTATTAGATGCATTTATTTATTTTGTCCAGGAAGCAAATATATAGTTACTATATTGGGCAGACTCTTGTTTCGTAGAGCAATAGCCACACCAGTGCTCAATTCCAACTTCTACTTCAGAGCAGTGGGAAGAGAGTAAGATGGTGCCACTTGCAAGTACCAGAGGAGGGTCTTTACAGTACAGGGGAGGAACCCAGAAATTATCAATCTGGGTGTTTACAGAGCAATTCTTATACTGCTGCCCTTCTGTCCTCCTGAGAGAGAAAGAGAAACTTCACATCTCCCTAATGTAAAATCCTATGGTATACAAATGTAAGGTTCCAGATTTTCTTTGAAATGTTAACAAATCTCTTGGGAAGTAAATACCACCAGAAGACTCTCACTATGCGATCATCTTTTAACTCTCAAGGTTTATCCTTTAACCAAAATCTGCTTTTTTATGCTCAGAAATCTGAAATATGCAGAGATAAGAAAATATCCACATTCCTTTCCTCCCTAGTAGTACTTTTATATAGACACAAAAAGAATCCAATTATATTGTCTGGAAAAAAAAAAAAAAGTTCTTTAGTATAACCAAGAACTTTGTCCTATTCCCTTAAAGTCTGTGACATTTGAGAAAGAATAGTGTGGAGATGTACTTTAGTCATTAACATATAGTCTGTATTAAGTAGCTTTTGTATGTGATTGCCTATGCTATGTGTAAACTGGTTAAATGTTTTTATTTAAATGAATGTACTTTCAGAGGTTTAATGAGGTTGCCTGCACTTTGATGTGCTACACATTCTCCTTGAACTACCTCAGATAGCAGCTCTGTCACCCATTTCTCATCTACTTACATTTAGCACCTAACATAGTTCCTTGCCAATAGTAAGCCCTCAATGTGTTTTCAGAATAAAGTAATGCATTAAAGACTGTAGTGACAAAAGTGCATTGAAATTAAGTGCTTAATTGGCTTTAAGGGATCTTCTGTCTATAACAGTTGAAAAAGTAGCTAAAGGGTTAGAAAAAATAAAAATATAATGGAGCAAACTAGAACTTATCTACTGAGTAATAGTCTTTTGTAGTTTAATATTACTTAGTTGAGTCATTACACTTTTGAATTATGTACAACTAGACTGGCCTTCTAAAATGTCATTATAGTTCCTTGGATTCTTTGTTCCTAATGGTATTGAATTTAGATCAACTATATAGGCACATAAAATATAACTTCTTTATCTTAGCATATTTGTACTCACTTTCATATAAATTATATCTTTATATATATCTTTATGTAATATAAAAATGCATTTAATATTTTATTATCATTTTGTTACATTTTAAAGTACTATCAGAAATAAGTGAATAACACTTTTATATTTATGTGACAGCTTTTACCAAATTAAAAATTTTAGAAATGTCTTGAACTTAGTACAGTCACATATTTAAAAAAATATATTTGTTTTCTCATTATTCATATGTATTTCTCTAGGTAATATGAGTTGAAACACTGTGATATTACTAACTAGAAAAACAAGAACACAAATGCAATAATTACTTGTAATAGTATAGATGGCATCAAATTTTATATTATGAAGCAAAATAAAGCCTTAAATGATGCTGTCTTGTTTTGAATTCTGTATAAATTCCTTTATAGTTTACAGCCTTTGGCAAGTTTGAGCCTTTCTCTCTTCTTTAAAATGGGTATAGTAATGAAGCATGAAATGAAGTGAAGTGAAGTCGCTCAGTCGTGTCCGACTCTTTGCGACCTCATGGNGCCTTAAATGATGCTGTCTTGTTTTGAATTCTGTATAAATTCCTTTATAGTTTACAGCCTTTGGCAAGTTTGAGCCTTTCTCTCTTCTTTAAAATGGGTATAGTAATGAAGCATGAAATGAAGTGAAGTGAAGTCGCTCAGTCGTGTCCGACTCTTTGCGACCTCATGGACTGTAGTCTACCAGGCTCCTCTGTCCATGGGATTTTCCAGGCAAGAATACTGTAGTGAATTGCCATTTCCTGCTCCAGGGGATCTTCCAACCCAGGGACTGAACCCAGGTCTCCCACATTGTAGACAGACGCTTTACCGTCTGAGCCACCAAGAGCAGAGTAATGTTATCAGGAAAGTAATGATGTAATGATGATGGTTTTTAAGGAAAAGTTAATAAAGTACAAGGAGATAAATAAGGTAGCTGTTATAAAGAATATAGAGTGTACTTTTAAGATGAAAAGATACGCATATGGATATGCTTATAGGAAAGAACCAGTTTTAAAAGTGGTTAGAAATAGAGGAAAGGGAATATGTGCTATAATCATGATCCAGGGAACTGAGGGGAATGAGATTCAGAATAGTGAGATGGTAATTCCACTTCATTTGATTTCATGAGACACTTTTGTACTGAGATACCATAAACCAGTTAGGGGAATTCTTTTCTACTCAAAATGGATAAAATAGTTAATAGGTGTGATGTACATATGTGGTAGAACCAGAGTGGAACAGTAAATTGAGGAATTTCTGTCTATTCTCTACAAAGTGAGAAAAATGGTCAATTACAGGTTATGAGGACATGTGGGAGAGAGGAAATTAAGAACAACGTCTCAAGAAAATATTTCTTAGAACTTTATAGAATTTGAGGAGCATTTTATTTCATTCAAAATATGTTAACTATTTAATAGGTGCTTGTAAAAAAATCACTAGGGCATAATTAAAAGGAAAAAAAGAGAATTTAAGAAAGAGCAAAACACAAAATCTGGCATTCTTTTTGTTTTTAGTAAAAATAAGGATCTGTATAATATAAATTTTTAAGTGGTATGGGTGATATGAGGGTATTTATTTTAAAGGCATAGATGATTTATTTGGAAAATCTTTTTTNATAATTAAAAGGAAAAAAAGAGAATTTAAGAAAGAGCAAAACACAAAATCTGGCATTCTTTTTGTTTTTAGTAAAAATAAGGATCTGTATAATATAAATTTTTAAGTGGTATGGGTGATATGAGGGTATTTATTTTAAAGGCATAGATGATTTATTTGGAAAATCTTTTTTAGTATGGAGAGAGGGCATAAAAATGTATGTTTTCTTATTATGTTTTATTTTGTAAAGTAATGAATATGATCCACCACCTTACACAGTTTGCTGAGAAAATAAGCTTACCATATAAGGCCTTTTGCCAGGCAGTGTCTTTCTAAAACCATTCATTCATTCATTTATTAAATATGTGTTACTTTTATTATATATGTTCTTTCACAGAGAAGAAATATCTTCTTCATCCAAAATTTTTGCTTCTTCCCATATTCACTACCATCATTTCCTTTTATGCCACAGTGAACTGCAAAGCTGCTTCAATGGTCTTCTATTTTCCCCACATTGATTCTTGCCCTTGCCTTCATTAGCTAGAACGATCTCTTAAAAAGTTTAAATCTGATCATGCACCTCTCTTGGGTAAAACTCATCAGCGTTTTCCTGTTACTCCAACACCGAAGTCCAAACTTCCTACCATGGCCCACTAAGCCCTCCTAATCTAGTTGCTCCTTTCTTTCTACAGCTTCATTTTAAGCTACATGCCCCTCTGGCCATTCTAGATGCACTCACTTTTCCTTCAGGTCTTATCTGCTATTTCTCTACAGACTTTCTTTTCCCTAACACTGCATAACTGATACTACTCTAATTTAAAAACTATTTAGTTATATTTTAATTTAAATTTACTTCATAGTCATCATATTAATAATACTTTTTTGTTGTTGTTGTTATGGAGAGAATATTTGCTAACCAGCTGACATGAAGTGTTCTAGCCTACT
Source organism: Oreotragus oreotragus (assembly GCA_006410675.1). NCBI lineage: Eukaryota > Metazoa > Chordata > Mammalia > Artiodactyla > Bovidae > Oreotragus > Oreotragus oreotragus. Next base: position 175,372 of record SJYX01015682.1, read on the forward strand.
TGACAGTTAATTCTTTTCATAAGTGGATAAATTAGTGTTTGAATTATAAAAAAAATAAGTACATAAATATATTTTGATGTTAGTATATGGTATTCATTTGGTTTGATCATGACTATATTAATGATATACTCTGGGAAAAATAATAATATATTAAATTGCTATAGTTAACATAATTATGGAGGTAGAGGTACTCCACATCTCAGATATAACCAAAAAAATACTTAAAACTACATTTCTGTTTGCTCTTTTCTTACTTGTCCTTTGTCTTCTTTTCATCTAAATAGGTAATTATATTTGGAGAAAAAAGATAACTCCAGTCACTTGAATTTTCGTGTTGAATTTCAGATATAAGGAAAATCTAGCCTAATTTTTAAAAAATATATAAATATAATAAAGCAATTAATGAATTGTTATCAGCACAAAAGTAATTTATAGTATTGCTGAAGTATTATGACATGTATAACTTTAATTTTTGAGGAACATTTATAGCATTTGTGACATTTACCTTAGAAATAAAAATTAATCATTTCTATAGTTATCAACTACTTGTATTGTTGAAAAAACTATTTAACAGCATCACATTGACTTTGAATAATAAAAATAAATAATAGGAATTTTTAGGGCAAAGAAAGAAAATTGGTGCCTATATGGAGAGAAAGAGAATCTGCTAGATTTCCCTTTTCTATATCTGTCCCTTTGCCCTTTTCCAGGGACAGATATCTTCTACATCCAGACTTCTTATCTTGACCTAGTCCTGTTTTCCAATTTCTGGTATCTCCCCTTCATTATGGTTTTGCATGAGTGATGAATTGACAAACACAATGTCAGATAGTTTAAAGAAACAGTTTTCACTTTCCTTCCTTCCTCCCTGTGCTCTGATTCCTAAGGGAAGGTATAGTGTTGAAGAGAAGCAACAGCTCATGTTATACACAATTTCAATTTGAATTGGTTATATGATCTCACAAGTTACCATGGCTCTAAAGTCTTAGTATCTCCTCAGAATTAGGAATAATTGATTCTGCTTTATTGAGTTTTGTTATAATTAAAACTATCATGTTTATAAAGAATACAACACATAATTTAGTGTTCATATAGGATGGTTTGATTACTTTTAACCAATCTATGTGTAAATACATTTCTGCCTTTCATTCTTAGTGTTTTCCTTAATGAAATTTGCTCATTCTCCTATCAAAATCTCATTAGAATTTGACTGGCTTTGTTTCTCATGTGGAACTGGCCTGATATGATTCTTTTTTTTTTTTCTTTTAAGGCAAAAGTTATCCTATTATGAAAGAATTGGCTCCAGCAGTGAAATGTTCATTTGATTAATAAATAGCAAGTTCTGTAGTTAGTTTTAAATTAGGGGGGAAAAGAAGGGTCTCAGTGAATTTGGACATCTGCCACACATAAAGAAAACTAAGAAGGCTGCTGAGTAGCTTCAGGGATGAATAGAAAAATGTTTTATCTTACCGGTATCCATAGTTACTTAATTATTCCTTAACGAGGTAATTTTTGCTTTGTACTGTATTTCTAGATATTTGTAGAAATAATTAAGTCATTTTCCTTTGCTAGTACTACGTTAGTACTTCATGGAGTTAAGTGTGATAGGTTCTTAAAAACTATAAGTGGAAAAGTAGAATGATATAATCATGAAAAATTTAACAGTATCACAAAAACTTTCAATACTCTGATTTTTCTTCTTTATATTAATATATTAAGATGGAATTATATATATATATATATATATATTCCCTGCTTTTTAAAGTGGTATTGTTTTTATACTGAAGTCAGTGTGATATCTTAAAAAGAGTTTGATCTTTATGAAAACTGGAAACCTTGTTCTGAATTATGTGTAATAAATATATTCACCCACTTCAATGCCTTCTGGATGAGTTTTGAGGAGAATATGTGTAGTACTTTCTCATTCTTCTTAAAATATTAACTTGTTGTTCAGTCACTAATTCGTATCTGACTCTTTGTGACCCCATGGACTGCAGCATGCCAGGCTTGCCTGTCCTTGACAGAAGTTTGAGTTTGCTCAAACTTATGCCCATTGAGTCAGTGATGCTATCTAGACATCTCATCCCTTGCTGCCCTCTTTGCCTTTTGCCTTCAACCTTTCCCAGCATCAGAGTCTTTTCCAATGAATCAGCTCTGCATCAGTTGGCCAAAGTATTGGAGCTTCAGCATCAGTCCTTCCAGGGAATAGTCAGGGTTGATTTCCAGGTTCCTATGCAATATTGTTCTCTACAATATCAGGTTTTACTTTCACCACCAGACACATCCGCAACTGAACATCATTTCTGCTTTGGCCAGCAACTTCATTCTTTCTGGAGCTATTAGTAATTGCCCTCTGCTCTTCACCAGTAGCATATTGGGCACCTTCCATCCTGGGGGCTCATCTTCCATTGTCATAACTTTTTGCCTATTCATACTGTCCCTGGGATTCTCTTGGCAAGAATACTGGAGTGATTTACCATTCTCTCCTCCAGTGGACCATATTTTGTCAGAACTCTTCACTGTGACCTGTCTGTCTCGAGCGGCCCTGCACAGCATAACTCATAGTTTCATTGAGTTATTCAAGCCCCCTCACCATGGCAAAGTTGTGAGCCATGAAGGGAAAAATATTAGCTCTGAATTAAAAGGCTGAAATATTGTTTTGGGCTTTTAAAAAGGAAGCTCAGTATAGTTTATATAGTCCATGAAGACTTTAAAAAAAAGAAAAACTTGTGTCTCTATTCAGCTAATTTTATTCTTTGTTTACCTTCTACCACCCAAATTACTACATTTAAATGAAAATGCCATAGATTTCTAATTATTTTAAGCATTTAGAGATGTGTTTAGAAACTGTCACCTCTTGTAAAAAAAATTCCCCAGCCAACACACTTTACTGAGATGTGTTTTTCCAAAACTTTTTAATCAAATATAATTGTCAACACCCACACACACTGTGAACAGTTTAGTTCTTAAAAGAGAATCAGTAATTGATTTACTTTATTCACTGTAATAAAATAATTTTTAAGAATATTCTGAAAAGAATATTATTCAGTATCTCATTTTCCCCACCTTCCCTCCATTTCCTTGGTCTGTGGTTAAACATCACTGAAAATGTTCCACAGATTTATCATAAATGATCGAGGTATACTTGAAGAGTAATACAGTCTAAACAGCACTGTTTGGAGTTCTGTGTATTTTTATGACACCACTAGATTTACTTCAAATAAGTTAAGACTTTCCTCAGGTTTTAGTTAGTCCTTTACTGATTAACTTAATTTCAACTACAAACATATAACAATCACTTCTATGGATAATTAACTTTAGCCACCAGTTCAAAAAGCTGTGCATTAGGCCAGTCTTGTTGCCAGCCTCACTGTATTATGCATTTTAGGCTGTAGTTTTAAGTTTTGTGAAATATTAAAAGTGTTAGTCTCTGTTTTCAGGCTTTCTCTTTAAAATGCATTCAGATCCCCATGAGATCTTTCTAGAACCAGGTGGTTTTTACATCACTGTGTTTGGCATACTTCATTTTCTGGGAGCTGACACTGAGAGAAAAAAAAAAAAAAAACAACACAGTTTCAAGGATGACAGTCACGAGCTCACTGGAAAACTGTTAGGCATTTTGCCTTGAGATCAAATAATTCTTTTACTTTTTCCCAAAATGATCAGGTTTATATCAGGATTAGGACGATCAATTACAGCCTAAGGATGAAAAAGCCTAAAAGACTACCTAAGGGGGAGGAAAATATTCTTTATGAGAAAAACTTAAAAGTTAGTAGCTCCTGTATTCTTTATATGTTGGCTAAACTCAAATTTCCTTTGTATCCTATATGAAATGTGCAGTCAGACTTTGGGAAAGCTTTGTAATCAGAATTGTTTTATTAAACCAGCATTTCTGTAGTAATTATACATGCAACAGCAGAATTAATCTAAAATAAGTAATTATAAAAAGGCTATAGTTTTCCCCCCCAAATAAATAGGAGACAATATTCACTTAAACTTTCATTAGATTGAAAGAAATACAAGAATAATAATTAATAATATTTGTATTCCATATTATTCACATATTTTATTTAAGTTTAATGTATTAATAGATTTTATTTTAGTCTTTTATTCACTCAATTTATTTAATAACTGAGATGTGATAAACTTTGCAAAAATATTTTGATAAAATATATTGAAGGCATAACTTACTGAATTGCTAATTTATTTACACAAACTATAAGAAAAGGAGTAGAGTATGATTCCAAGGTTTTTGGCATTGGGTATTGAGATATGGAACTGTAGAAAAAAGACACACTAGGGGCAGATTAGGAGATTTGGGAAGGGAGTTGAACAAAATAACTTTGAAAGACTTACTAAATATTGCAGTGTTGATGATGCATAAACAGTTGGATAAATATTGCAGTGTTGATACATAAATACTTGGCATGAAGAGAGCTGAAAATTTAAATTTGAAATCATTGGTATCTAGATTTGATTTGATTTTTGCATTTAGTGTCTTTCAGGTATTAAATATTGATTTTGTTTTATGTATCTTTATTCCTTTCTATAGTGGTAAATGATTCTGCTTTTTTTTCCATTTATGACAATGATATATTTCCTGTTAAACCATTAAGCAAAGTGAGATGATTAAAAAAATTAATAATGTAAAGGTGATATGGAGACATGACAAAAGGTTAAGATAGTGATTTTCCAGTCACATTGGTTCGTGTCACTTGTCATGATATGTTACTGTTAGGATATCCTTGCTGTGAGTATATACATCATAATGATCCTGATGATTAATAAAAACTGAAATCCAGAAGTAGGTGTCTCTGTAGCTCATTGATGTTAGTAAGTACCTGAGCTCTTTCCCTTTTCATTTATCACCCTTAGCATATTGGCTATTGTCACTCACAGTGTCAACTTGTGGTCCAGAAATATCTCCTGCAGTTCCCACCATCTTATCTTCAGCAATTGTGTTCAAAAGCAAAAACAAAAAGAGAAAAGACTGCTATCATCAAAAGCCTCTTCTATACAATGTTACAAACCTCTGTCCTTAGTACCTCAGGCACTCAGTCAATCAGATCTAATCCCTTAAATCTGTTTGTTACTGCCACTATTTAATCATAATGGATTTGATTTAGGTCATGACTGAAAGGCCTAGTGATTTTCCCTACTTTCTTCAATTTAAGTCTGAATTAGGCAATAAGGAGTTCATGATCTGAGCCACAGTCAGCTCCTCGTCTTGTTTTTGCTGACTATAGAGCTTCTCCATCTTTGGCTATAAAGAATANTTTCCCTACTTTCTTCAATTTAAGTCTGAATTAGGCAATAAGGAGTTCATGATCTGAGCCACAGTCAGCTCCTCGTCTTGTTTTTGCTGACTATAGAGCTTCTCCATCTTTGGCTATAAAGAATATAATCATTCTGATTTTGGAATCGACCATCTGGTGATGTCCATGTGTAGAGTCATCTCTTGTGTTGTTGGAAGAGGGTGTTTGCTATGACTAATATATCATTTTGGCTAAATTGTTAGCTTTTGCCCTGCTTCATTTTGTATTCCAAGGCCAAACTTGTCTATTACTCCAGGTATCTCTTGACTTCCTAGTTTGCATTCCCGTCTCCTATGATGAAAAAGACATCTTTTATTAGTATTAGTTCTAGAACGTTTTGTAGGTCATCATAGAACTGTTCAACTTCAGCTTCTTCAGCATTAGAGGTTGTGGTATAGACTTGGGTTACTGTGATATTGAATCGTTTGCCTTGGAAATAAACAGAGATCATTCTGTCATTTTTGAGATTGTACCCAAATACTTCATTTCAGGATCTTTTGTTGATTATGAGACCTACACCATTTCTTCTAAGAGATTCTTGCCCACAGTAGTAGATATAATGGTCATCTGAATCAAATTTGCCTGCTCCAGTTCATTTTAGTTCACTGACTCCTAAAATGTCAGTGTTCACTCTTGCACGACTTCCAATTTACCTTTACTCACAGACCTAACATCCCAGGTTCCTATGAAATACTGTTTTTTACAGCAGCAGACTTTTCTTCCACTACCAGTAACATCCAAAACTGGACATTGTTTCCACTTTGGCTCAGCCACTTCATTCTTTCTGGAGCTATTTCTCTGCTCTTCTCCAGTAGCATATTGGGCACCTACCAACCTGGGGAGTTCATCTTTCTGTGTCATATCTTTCTGCCTTTTCATACTCTTCATGAGTTCTCAAGGCAACAATACTGAAGTGCTTTGCCATTCCCTTCTCCAGTGAAGTACGTTTTATCAGAACTCTCCACCATGACCTGTCCATCTTGAGTGGCCCTACACAGCATGGTGCATAGATTCATTGAGTTAGACAAGCCTGTGATCTATGTGATCAGTTTGGTTATTTTTCTATAAACTGTAGTTATCATTCTGTCTGCCCTCTGATGGGTAAAGAGGAGAAGCTTATGAAAGCTTCCTGATGGGAAGGATTAACTGTGGGGCAATTGGAGTCTTACTCAGATGGGTGGGGCCATGCTCAGTTCAGTTCAGTCGCTCAGTCGTGTCCAACTCTTTGCGACCCCATGAATCGCAGCACGCCAGGCCTCCCTGTCCATCACCATCTCCTGGAGTTCACTCAGAGTCACGTCCATCGAGTCCGTGATGCCATCCAGCCATCTCATCCTCGGTCGTCCCTTTCTTCTCCTGCCCCCAATCCCTCCTAGCATCAGAGACTTTTCCAGTGAGTCAACTCTTCGCATGAGGTGGCCAAAGGACTGGAGTTTCAGCTTTAGCATCATTCCTTCCAAAAATATCCCAGGGTTGATCTCCTTCAGAATGGACTGGTTGGATCTCCTTGCAGTCCAAGGGACTCTCAAGAGTCTTCTCCAACACCACAGTTCAAAAGCATCGATTCTTCGGCGCTCAGCTTTCTTCACAGTCCAACTTTCACATCCATACATGACCACAGGAAAAACCATAGCCTTGACTAGGCGGACCTTAGTCGGCAAAGTAATGTCTCTGCTTTTGAATATACTATCCAGGTTGGTCATAACTTTTCTTCCAAGGAGTAAGCATCTTCTAATTTCATGGCTGCAGTCACCATCTGCAGTGATTTTGGAGCCCAAAAAAATAAAGTCTGACACTGTTTCCACTGTTTCCCCATCTATTTCCCATGAAGTGATGGGACCGGATGCCATGATCTTCGTTTTCTGAATGTTGAGCTTTAAGCCAACTTTTT